>JAHWFP010173745.1:36669-59845 GCA_023313725.1 Lithobius niger | reverse complement strand
AACAATTAAAAACACACGCATACAACTTCAATTAGTTTACACACTTGGCTAACAGCGCCATCTAGTAACAAGAAATGGTGCTAAAATGGGTAACTTTTGAACCAGTTTCTGATTCGATTCATTTCGAGTATTCCACATGCATTCCGTGATCTATTTGTGGCGTGCACAAAGCAGTAGAGCCGGGCAAAGGGTTTGAGGGACATTGACTCAAAAATTATAAAAAGTCCATGAGCATAACAATGATTTTAATCAATATTCGGAGAAATTAACCAACAATTAATGTACAACTGAACTACATGACACATAAAACGACATCTAAAAGAGCGCTCGTCACGTCATTCAGTAACCGGTAGAAGAACCCTGACAGATATATTCAGCCATTCGACAAATTCAACGACAGCGTAAATTCGACCATTGGACAATTCAACCACTGAACAAATGCCAAAGTTGGACAAATTCAACCACTGGACAAATTCAATCATTGGACATTCAGACACTACATAAATTCAAAAGTTGGACAAATTCAACCATTGGACAATTCAACCTACGGGTAAATTCAACCAGTGGACAAGTTCAATGACTACACAAGTTCAACCATGGGACAATTCAACCATTGGACAAATTCAACCATTCGATAAATTCAACCATTGGACAAATTCAACCACTGGACAAATCCAACGACTGCGTAAATTCAACCATTCGATAATTGAACCATTGGACAAATTCAACCAATGGACAAATTCAACCACTGGACAAATTCAACGACTGCACAAATTCAACGACTGCACAAATTCAACCACTGGACAAATTAAACGACTGTACAAATTCAGCCATTGGACAATTCGACAGGTGGACAAATTCAACAACTGTACAAATTGAACCATTGGACAATTTCAACCATTGTACTAATTCAGCAACAGAACCAATTCAATCAATACACTGTCCATGAGAGTTTTCATGACTTTTTTAGGCAGATGTGTAGCAATTGAAGATTTTTAAAACATTGACATCTTCATGGTAGGCTAATTCGTTTTAATACATTACCAAACCTTTGACCTCAGTCAGCATCTGTATAAGAATCATGTTACAAACGAGTAATAATAATGTTTAACAAATTCCTCAAGACAATTAAGGTTGGCACAACATTGGGGAAACTAAAATTCAAGCACTTTGCGGGACTTTCAAGGACTCAACCTACCAAATTCGAAGACCTTTTTAGACAAAAAGAATTTCTATTCTTTCAGAAATTATTAAAGCTGCACAACCCTACGTATCTGTACCAAAATAAACATCAATAGCCTCAATTTTTTTTTACATGCGTAATTTGGCTCAATTTGTAATGCAGTAAATATTTTGATGAGTGGGCCAGAATTAGAACGTGATTGAATACATAAGTCCAGAGTTTGCAAATATATTACAATTAGTCATTTTTTATTCCGTAAACTAAGATAAATCCAAGATTTAAGAAAATAAGACAGCTCTCTATGCTGATTCAAGCACTTTCTAAGATAAAAATAAAATTTGCACGAAATTCCAAGCCTTGCAAATTTCAACTAAAAAATCTCATGATGTTTAGACGGCCAGCTTTTGAGCCCCGACACTTTGACCCATTTTCCGTAAGCATTTTCAAGGTCCTGTGTGAACCCTGTCGAGTACACGTGGAAAAAGTCCCCTCCAGAAGTCGGATAACCCTACCGTAAAACGCTTCAGCTAACAGCATTTCCCCGTTCTTCCGTGCTGGGTTTGTTCGGCTCCCTCCGAAAATTTTACCTGACTGTGTCACTAACGATGTAACGGCTTACATGTGCGGCAACACGCAACTCACGAAGCTTACACTTCGTAGTGAACCTTGCCTCAATCATGGCGGCCTGCCAGCCTTCCAATTACTGCTTACTCAGGAAATGGACAGTGCCAGCCGCCAGGTGGCAATACGGGTCCACTGCACACCCAGTTGGAACCGGATTGCACCTGTTCGCCAGTCATCTTAGGCTCATTGTTCTCTTACTGATACTGATTTTGGGCGGAATAATGATTTTCGGCATTCGGCTGAATACCGATTTTGGGCGGAATAATGATATTCGGTATTCGGCTGAATACTGATTTTGGACCGAATAATGACATTCGGTATTCGGCTGAATACTGATTTTGGCCGAATAATGATATTCGGTATTCGGCTGAATACTGATTTTGGGCCGAATAATGATATTCGGTTAAATAGTGATAAGATTTGTTGTATTCGGCCAATAATTTTTTACTATAAATTTATTTAGCTAAGAAGTTCGTTTTGGTTTCTGACGGATTGTCTTCTAACATTTCCTCAAAGAAGGAAAAACTACGAGGGATTGCCTTCATGACACACAAAACAAATGTACGTTGTTTATATCTTTTAACTCCGTTTAGTCATGTTATATCATCAGGAAACATTAACTAATATGTCTATCTTTAATCAATACGGCCACAACTTTAATCAATATCGCATGTTTAATTTAATGGTATTCGGCAGAACATTTGGCCAAGTATTCAGTCGAACATTTCAGTATTCGGCCGAGTACGTAAATTGTTCGGTGCCGAATATTCGGTATTTGGTATTCGGCAGTTTCACTATTCGGTTGTATATTCGGTATTGGGCACATTTTGTGTTCGGTGCATTCATGTGTGTCACTGCATTTAGCAGTCTAAAAACAGCGCGAGCGGGACACTGTACAAAAACATAAGTCGGAATGAGCCTTTAATACTATTCAACACTCCTCATTCCTACACTTTATATGCTCCTGAAACTACAAAGTGGCTGTAACTAAAATGTATGTATTTGACGTTCTTAACAATGACGGCTGTTCAAGAACCAGAAAGGGAATACCACAAAGAGAATACAAAAAAAAAAAAAAAAAGAGAGAAACAAAAAAATAGGTCTAGCATAAATTACGAAAATGCAAGTGCGGAGTGGCCGTAGTGCCATGTCACAGGTGTCCTTTCCTCTGCCCACACTGTTGGTGCTCCTTAGATATTTTGCCCCTCCCCCGAATAATAATGAATGTCCATTACTTTCAGGCCCTAATTCTCTCCCTCCCTGTCTCCCTATCTCCATCTTCTCCTATCTCCCTCCATCTTTCCCCTCTCTCCTGGGCATATTTACGATTTTGCAACCTGTTCGGCTGAATACTGCACACATCTTGCCCCAACTCCCCCATTTTTTCTTTACACTAAACTTGTCATCTATTTTCCATTATTTCAAAAAAAAGCTTTGTTTGCCGCCGCCGCCCCTCCGCGACGCAGAATAGCAACGTAACAATTTAACCTGTTAAAACTAACGATTCTAAGCTGTTGTTTGTTTGGTCCAAACACAGAAGGCGCCACCTGCCCACCCACACCACTTAAAGTAACCTCGGATCGGGAGCTCAAAATGCCATTAAAAGAAAAGAAAAGTAATACGGTTTTTAAAAAAGATTCTACATTTTTTATTCGGATTCAAGCAATCGTGGAAATCTCCTTCACGATATGTAAGATAAGAGTGAGTCAGGATGCCCACCAAATACTGAAAGCAATTTCTCTGAGTTTTCCAGGTTTTCCAGAGTCGATGAAGTCATTTTCCAGGCTATTTAACGTAATTTTAGGAATGAATCTTTTTTCACACATTTTACCAATTTTGTGTTAAAAAGGCTGACGCTTTTAGATGGGAAATACATTATTTAAAATTTTTTTCCCCCGAGTTTTCCAGGTTTTTTATAAAAAAAATCAGAGAATTCCCTGAGTTCTCCCTAAGTTTCAAACGTAGTTTAAATTCCCCTGAGTTTTCCAGGTTGGTGGGAACTCTGTAAGTGTTATTTTTATAAATCAGTTTGGTTTGCGGAATAACTTAAGAAATGGAAATAAAAATTGTTCAATGTCAGTAATTTTTTTTTTACAAAATTTGCCGCCCCTCTGATATTCCCGCCCTAGGCTGCAGCCCGAGTACCTCCTTCCCCATTAAATCATCCCCTGCCTCGCTCCCCCCACCCTCCCACTCTCTGTTCCTCTCTTTAAACCCCTCTCCCTTTCCGCACCTTTTTAACCTCTTTCCGTAATCACCTTCCACCTTAAAAAATAGTTCATCAACACTGAAATTACGAAAAATGATGTTCCTTGAAGTAGAGTAGGTGTTTTTAAAAAATGCACTTCAAAGCCAGAAATGACACCAGAATAACGAAAAAAAGCAAAAGTTTCAGGTGCGGGTCCCAGAGCCTACTTGGAAAGCTAACAACGCTCTCGAAGAACACCTAGCTCTGGTTGGAGGGGCCATCATCACTTCATCAGACGTGTAAGGAATTACTGGTCAAACACATAGCCTACAGTCCCCGTCACTCCACCAAATGGGACGAGCGCCCTTCCTGACCGATACAGTCCGACTCTGTGAAAATCTTACGATTTGTCGTCACCCATACACAAAGGTTTGATACGTCACAAACGTGTTTGTAAGTCTGCGACTGCATTCCAGAAAAATGACACATGTTTTAGGTTTCAGTTTCGTTTTCTCCGCTTGCGCTCCCGGCATTTCTCCTTTTTCCGGAGTGAAGACTTTTAATCTAGTTACAATAGTTTTCAAGTTGCAATAGAGCAGTGCCACGACGTAGTATTATTGTATATAACTCTATGCTGGAGCCTTAATGGGTTAGCTGCAAGGGGCACTTCAGAGAGAAACAGAAGGGCGTCATACTGAAGCCGATGCTGTGAAGAGTGATTTCTTAGACTTAAAACGCGCGATTTTTGTTGTTGGAGAAAACAACGTTATTTTAAGCCTAGAAATCCGCTCTTACGTTGTTTTTCCCTCCATTTTTATGTAGTGCACCTTGTAGTTATGCCCTCCAAAACCCATACTGGTGCCAATATGGCAGCAAACGTCACTGTTCTATAGAAGTACAAATTACTTTGTTCACTTTGCTCGCTTTTTACATGACTGTAACAAAACACCAATACAAACATACTTGTACAGTGTGCTCCATTCTGTCAACTTAACGGAATGCAGCAACAAGAGGCCTTTACATAATTTGGCGTGCGATTTTTTCCTGGCAACGTGATTGTGGTGTTACCCAGGGTTTACACTCGCGTGGAAATTTAAAATTCCTAGAGTTTTCCAGGATTTTTCTAGGAATTGTTGTCAATGAATTTCAAGGAGCACAAAATCGAGTAATTAACAGACGAATGAAACAATTGAAAGCAATTGCTACAGTTCGGTTTCGGAATACCGATTTTATTTTCAGGTACGATGTGCTTTTTTTTTCTCCTTACCTTTATGCTACAACATAAAATTAATCTCTGATGTCTGAGACGGAAAATAGAAACGCTATTTGCTGTAATTATGGGAATTTTAAGGAGTATTCCATGATTTCTGGCATTTTCCATGTCTTTTCAGGCACTTTTACAGGCCTGGTATTTCACTGTCATTTTCCAGAATATTTCCAAGTTTTCAAGGTCCTGTGTACGATCCCTATAAGCAGTCAGTCTCTTCATCAATATCTTGCAAAGAGCAGCATTCATATTGACATGTAGACTCCACTTAGCACTGCACACTTACCGAATAGCCTTAAAATTAACAAGTGCGGCCGCAACATCAACACTTACCTCACTTACGAATTTATCTCCTATCGCCATTTAACATCAGTAAGATGTCGTGTCCCTGAGTTTCTCCAGGACAGTAATGTTTTTGCAAAGCCTCTTCATTCCATCAAATATCAGTGGCTTTACACCTTGGCATATCACACGTCAAAATTTACTCAATAACGCACTACGGCAAAACTTACCTTAGTTTCATGAAGAAGAAAAAAACTGTCAAGTTTAGCTTTAAACTCTTCGAAAATACTGCCATCAAATGCTTTGTTTAAATGTAAATGGAAAACTTGTGCGTTAAGCAATATTGGGTGCAAGGCTAAGATTTGCTGATAGACCCCCTGACAGTAAAAATTTCCCGATTAACTCAATTGTAAAAAAAAAAGCTCTCAAATTTGCTTATTTTCTGTTTCATCTTCTTAAAATAATTAAACCTTGTTAGACAAACCATTTCTTAACAATGTAAATTTGGAACTTGTCCAATTAATCGAAAAGACCGTTAATTCGGCAATTTTACTTTGGTCGAAGTTCATATTAAAGACTGTCACTTATACCCAAAACCAAAAATCGTCCAAGTTCCACATTTCAAACTTGCAAATTTTCGCCTCTTCAAGCAAGAGTCATGAGACTTGCACAACAACAACCACCAACGAACTTAGCCAAGTCCAAGTGGCTCATGATTCTTGCCTGAAGAAGGTGCAAGTTTGAATTGTGGAACTTGGACGATTTTTGGTTTTGCGTAAGTGACAGTCTTTAATTTGTCCAATTAGCTCTGCCAGACACTTAGGAATTTGCCTCTCGTCTGTGTCTATCCTATAGATGCTGTTCACGTTTATTCATGTTCATTACGTCTTCCTATCAATTTTTACAAGTAATCAACCACAGGATAGAATTTATAGGGGAAAAAAGGAGCAATTGGCCCAACCCCCACCCCCAGCCAAAGGGGGCCCCCTTATAAAAAAAAAAAACTAATAATTACAGTTATATTGCTAGATATCGATTAAAACACGCATTTTTATTAAAAAAACAAATTATTTTCTTATTTAGATTGTTTTCTCTAGATAATTCAACTGTGCTTAAACCAAACTTAGAAACAAACTTTTGATGAGAATATTCATCGAACATAGGTCAGAGAACGTACATGCATGGCTTACACCAGTTGATAAAAATCCAAAATGGCCTCCAAAGTACGGTTTTTGCCCGACTTTCACAGTAGACGTATCAAACCAGAAGTGCTTTCTTTGGTCAGTGGTCCCTAAGACCTAAATCCTGCTTGGGAGGCACGACACAAACACAATTTATCCCGATAAAACTTTTTTTTTAATTATCACGATAATCAATATCTCGACAAAACAAATGTTGAGGCTGGAATAACTTTGTTAATAAAAAAAAACATTGGCTGAAGCCTAAAGTGCATCTTCACGTATGTGAATTGTGTGGCACTCGCCATTTGGCCGGTAGACATATTATATTATTCCTCACCAAGTAGAAACAATTTAGCAGTTATCATGATTAAATACTGTTTGCATTACCCTAATTCTCCAATAAGCTAAATTGGCTAGTGACAGTATTGCACATTTGGTTGATGAGCCCCCGTAATACCGCACGCACCACCGCAAACCGTCCGTTTCTAGCTATTACGGTTTCCGAGATGTGACAATTTAAACGTTGGGGTTTGCGCGATAATTCGATAAATCAGAAAAAAGTGCGATACGATAATTGAAGAAATATTTATCGCGATATTATCGAATCACCGATTATCGTGCCACCCCTAAATCCAGCCCTGATCAGCCGTTTTGGTCGCATTTGGTTTTTTTTCTAATGTACATCGGGAACTTATCAGACTTTCGCAAGTTAGAGAAACTTACCTTATATCTACTTCATTTCTAACGAATTACCCAACAGTTACTCAGAAGTTCACACGTCGGTCAAAGTAGTCATTAGTCTCTTCCATGGATGCATATCAGTTCTTCGTGCTACATATCGCTACCACCTGGCAACTTAAAAGCCCAAAGTTTACAGCTTCAGGTACCCGACAAAAACACTTACCTTAGGGCACGTTTAACCTAAGTAAACTACTAACACACCCAAAAAGTCCCATTCATGTTCCATCTACCTATAAAACCATTCCTTAATTTGTTGGTTGTTCCTCTGCTAATCAGCAGTTTGTTGTTGCTAGCTGACAAGTGGCACAGCTCCTCCTATCCAGACATTGCAAGTCAAATCGGGACTTTTCCAACGGAAGCCACAGGCGGTTCTTTCATCAGTTCCAATTCGTGACAGATCTTCAAATCCATCCATCCTCATCCCACGAAATCAAAAACAAACCCAAAAAAAAAGCAACCTGACAACCACCCCTTTTACGTACTTTCCTGTGGAGAAGTGGACATCGCCAATGGTGGCGCGGGGATTCCATCCGGGCCTACTAGGAATTCATCATCCTCGGGGTCCTCATCTACTTCTGCGACTAACTCGAGCATGAGGGAGCGTTCAGGAGTTTGTTGTCCGTTTGCGTGGTGTGTGTCTACGTCCAACGGCGTCACGTTCAACAAGACCCCAAACTAGAGTGTTCGCGCGCGCGCCAAAGAGCGCTTTCCGCGGCCTGTTGCTCGTGGCAACAGCCACGTCGTCATGGAGACTGGCGCGCCCTCTACTTGGCGGCAGAAAAGCCGAAGCAGACAGATGAGACAGAGGCTCCCATTTTAATTTTCCGAATATACAACCGGAAAAAATTCCAGGATGCCCCATCTGGCGGTCGAGAGAAGAACCATGTCACAATACGCTCTTGTGCGCCCCGAAAACACGCCAACACCCTCGAACGAAAATAATAATAAACGGTAAAAATACGTCTGTGGACCAATCAAATTGCGCTTCCCCACCCTTGCAAATGGGGCTCAAATCGGAGGAAACGAACGCTAGCACCGCACACGCCCATGGCGTCACTCCGTTCCCAACTCGCATTTTTTACGCCCCCAACGGTGTCTCCGTGACACTAATGGGCTTTTTTTACTCAGCAATAGAATCAAAACTTGATGCTGCGCGAATCCTCGACGCGAATGAATAAATCGACTCGCTCGCGTTTTGCGCCGTGGAAAGTGTTGAGTCCCAGACACTAAAAAACTCCTCACTGTCAAAATTAACTTGTAACCGTCAAAACTGTAAAACATAATAACAAAGAATATGTTGATGTGAATTTACAACACACATGAAAAAATAAACCCACGTTTTTTTCTGTTTTGCCTCATTGTTTTCGTGACCCCAGCATTCGCCTTCAAGTTGTAATAAGCAGGGTGACCAAAAAAAACGCCCAATTTGAAATGCGATCTTTTAAGATTAGATTAGATTAGATTGAAGACGGGGCAACGCCAAGGCTTATAAAGCACCACCTCCCCCCCCCCCCCGCCAAAAAAAAAAAACCGAAGCAAATCACGGTTGCCAATACAAGTCGAACCCTGAAGCTGTTAACAATGCGCGATTGCAATGTGCGACTGTAAAATGGTCCTAAAGGATCGAACTATTCTTCATTTGTGTTTTTGGTAATGTTGAATTCTAAATGGCCGCTGCACACGAAGCTACGCCCCAATTATTTCATTTGTAAGGCAAGCTGCAGAGGAGTCGAACTTTCTGCGCCTAAGTCTGACTTCGGTTGTGATATAATTTACGTGGGCTGTGTTTTACCCCAATATGGACTTTGAGGAATGGGCGTTTGACGACCAACTTGAATTTAAAATGGTGTGTAGCAACCGTTGTCTATTATCGTTTTTAGAAGTGCACCTGCTCGCAGCTTTAGAACGGGATTCGTACATAACAGAAGAAACCATTTTCAAGGCTAGCTTAGAACCAATTTAACAGTAGCTTCTCAAAATTACGTTTTAAGTTCCAGTCTTTTGCCGGTTGACATCGTTAGCAGCATTGTGCAGTTTGCAGAAGGAAACTAACCCGTCATAAACAATGACAAACATGACAGGAGAAATGAGATATACAGCAACCAACAGTCAGTGGAAGAGCACTTGCTCAGCTGCCCCTTCTGACAAAAGTTGCTTGCACTGCACCAAACCTCTATCTTTCTGTCTCCAGTCAATCCGCGGGGGCATCGTTCATAGGAGAAATGTACTCGGCTAACAAACTATTTCTATTTATTTATTTAACTTTTTCGATTTATTTAGTTAATTTTATACCTAAACTAGCATCGTACCCGGCTTCGCCCGGGGATTTGTTTGATCCGTGGTTGTTTCCCAGTATTTGCTCGGTGCTGCCTGATCGTTCACTGCAACAGTCAATTTTTCTTTGTGTAAAACTCCCCCTTTCCGTCAATCCTCTTCCTCCGCAAAGCAATATCGTAATCAAATAGTGGCTGTAACATAAGCACTGCCCCACCAACGGGCATTCCCCCTTCAGGCCCCTCCCCACTCCACTCCTAGTAGCGTGCAAAAAATAACTGTCCTTCGTACATGACGTCATTTAAGACATGCCTTTGCGATGACCGCGCAGAGCAAATTGTTAGTCGAGGCAACAATGTGCCAATTTTAACTTCAAAGGGTTTCAAAGGGTTTAACGAGCGTTAACCACTCCTGGTCACCTGCCCGAAGCCCTAAGGCCCTGTGTAGAATTTTAACTTCTTTTCTGGGCAACAACGTCCCAGTTTCAACTTCAAGCCAAAGAATTGGCACACTCGCACGTTTTCGTTGTCCCCCTTCCGGGGGTCTTGCGGTTGCTTCATTTCTGCTGTGAGACTTTGGTTTATAATGTAAGAAGATTAATATTACACCTCATTCCAAACTAAGTATACCCACAAAATTCAAGGCCGTTTCAAGGCTCCAACAACAAAAATTCCAATTTTCAAGGTTTTTTAAGCCTTGAATTTTCGGCTTTCAAATTTAAGGATTTTCAAGGAATTCAAGGCCGTGTACGAACCCTGTGAGAAAAGACGAAAGCCAAAAGTTGTGGTGATTTCAAAGAACAACACGCTATTGTCTGAAGCTTTTTAACTCCAACCGGTGAAGAGTCACAAAGGAAAAAAAAACCAATGTATGAAACCAAACAAACGAACAAACGGGGTGTTGCCTTCTATAAAACATTTACGAGTACACGATCCACGTTTAATATTCGATACATGCTTATAGCTCTGCGAGTTTTACGGAAAATGACTTTCTTGACTATGTGTAAAAGTATTCTTAAACAGGTATTTTCATTTTTTCGATACGTCAGTACACCTACGCATTAGTAACTTTAAGTTACTGCTGTTAACTACAGGAAATCTGTTTATTATAGTGTCCGCGGCCTATCTTGAGTTCTCCGCAAACGAACACAGGTAATCGATTGTACGTTTTCAGTAGCAGTGTGCCTTGTTGATATCCAAGAAGGTTACATAAACAATGGCGGCCGTCGATTCAAGCCGCTCCCTCCAGGAAGACGTAGCCGCTCATAAAATACTCGCAGGACTCAAGATGCGCCGCGCACACAATACACAACCCTACACGGTTACGTCGTAATATTTGCCACAAGGCAAGCTGAGATCCTATTGGAGAAATCTGCATGACCAGCTCATGCCTTGGAAAGTTAATTATCAATTTCGATTGCCTAGTTAACGTAATCGCCCTAATTTGCAGGAACTCTGAAACGTAAGCTTACCGGAACAAAAAAGTAATAATAAAAATAAAAATAAAATTGACAGTAATAAGCCATTAAGCTACGGTAATAACGCCAGAGAACTTATCAGAAATTAAAATTAACCTGAGACGAAGGGGAATACTGAATGGAGATTTTTTTATTTTCATACGGCTTTCCATTTTCATGCCGACTCAAATTTTCCAAATTTAATTTCTCCCTCTGCGGCTAATGAAAACCGACACACTTCGATTGAAGCGCGGGTTGAGGAAATAAAATTAAAAATCAGCAAAGACGATTGATTTTCACCAGCCAGTAAATTCAAAAACATTAATATTTTCTAAAGGCGTGACTTTTTGAAAAAAAAAAAGGGGGCAATGCTTTCGAAAATTTGGATGTTTTATGATGGAGGTAAATGAAGTCCTCAGAATGAATTTTATCTTCGTTTAACTTTAGCGGATCTAAATATATACATCGTTTGTTATACGATGCAATTTTTTTTAAACAAAAAATCCAAAATGTCACATCTTTTCACCAATTTGGTCATTTTTTCAAATTTTTCCATACTTTTACTGGCGAGCTCGAATTTTCAGTTGTTCACATTTGTTCACTCTGTGGCATCCCTAACGATCGATTAAGAATAAACACAGATTCGAACTTATTTCCTATTGTCGTGTCATTTTGGCTTAGGGAAAATTGGAAATAAGCCAACAGCGAAAATCATACACTAGAAATAACGTAGTCCAGTAAGCCCCCTTTATGCACTTATGTTTCGTCGGAGTGGCATGACCCGGATTCGAACCGGCTACCCAGTTCGCCCCCAGATCACTTGCATAGCGCCTTAATCGCTATGGCCACATCCTTCACTGGCTAAGCCTGGGGCGAACTGGGTAGCCGGTCCGATTCCGGGTCATGCCACTCCGACGAACCGTAAGTGCATAAAAGTGGCTTACTGAACTACGTTATTTCTAGCGTATGATTTTCGCTGTTGGCTTATTTCCAATTTTCCTTAATATGATTTCCAGCGATTTATGTCTATTTATTTTGGCTTATGGGTAGGGCTTTGACTTTTGGTTTGACAGGTGGAGGGTTCAATTGACATTTCCAAGTTTTCCAGGTGCATCCAGTGGCAATTTCCAGGTGTTTGCAAGATGTTTAGTTACGGAAACAGGCAGTATAGCTAATATTTTTATTAATATTTGTACGAAAATAACCCAGCATCCCAGAAAATACCTGTTTAGATACTAGTCCAGGCGGGACTAAACGCATTTTCATCACGAATGTTGGTACTAGCCTAACATTTAGTTTATTGAAGTTATGTTTAAAACAGTTCAACACATTAAAGTGCAAATTAAAATATTTGCTACTAGAATTAAATAAATACAAATACAAAACGTTGCCTTTTGGACTTCTATGTCAGACTGCCTGAGCGGGGAATCGAACCCACGACCTTTGAAACCCAAGGCTGCGGTCTTACTGCAGAGCCATACTGACACGGCACGCCAATATGGCTCAGCGGTAGGACCTCGACCTTTGGTTTCAAAGGACGTGGTTCGACTCCCTGCTCACGCAGTCTGACACATAAGTCCAAAAGGCAACGTAAATTGGTTTGCATCTGTATTTGTTTAACTCTTGTTGAGCCTTTGGCTTTTCCGTCCTTAATTTCCTACTAACCTAGGATTTTGTTTCTGATCTGCTAATTCAGTATAACTTTACAGATCAGACACAAAGGCATTTTTCAAATTTCCCTGCCGTTTAAAAAAAAAATCATTTTTTCCTTGAAATTTCCCCGAGATTTTGGCTGTATTTTAATTTTCCCTGAACTCTCCAGGTTTTCCAGGTTTCGTCGGAACCCTGTTTAATCAGCGAAAACTTGGGCCTTAGGCTGGTCATATGCCCTTATCCACTCGCACTGGGGTAAGTTTTCCCAGCTACGTATCACATCAATCCTTCTTGTTACGTCAAATTGCAAGGATGTGCGGCTATTCGTCAAGAAGAAACAACAACTCGCTCTTTCTTGACATTCTGTCTCAAGATTCTCCACCAACAAAGCACCATCCATGAGTTCACTGCCTTGAGCACCAACTCTTTGTTCCCGTTTTCGACATTATCCGCAAACAGACGAAAAATTCAGCAATGCAAAAGTCTCCCGGAACCTTGGTGCGGAACGTTAGGCAGTTAAATTTGTGCCGTCAGCAGCGGCTCGTAAAGAAATAACAAGAAACAACCCAAAAGTTAGTTCCAACAAAGTCTAGCAATAAAACTTAATGGTACACTCTTGCAGTAATGGTTCATGCTATGGCAGAACTAGACGGATCCTTCCTTCCTAACTGCGTCATGAACTGCCTCTGCTTTTAAAGAAACTCTAAAACCAGAAAATAATATGCAACAATAAAATCTTTGCAGTAATTCGACAATTCGACCACTTTTCGAATATAGTAAGGAAATCAAACACCACTTTGTAGCATAAATTCTATGGATGCAGTTGAAAATTTATAAATCAGCTGGCCTACTCAGGGCCGGATTAAGGGGGTTGCTTTGGGTGCTGCAGCACCGGGCCACAGGCCGAAAAGTGCCACAAGGATTCCTCACGGTGACGGGATAAATAAAATAAGTTACTATTCTAGGCTACTAAAAGTTAATTTTGTGGTTCTCAGGAGCGCACGCGTGGCCTTTTCTTAGCGTATGAAATGTTTTTTTACGCCATTGTCTAAAAGAAAATTTCGATCACGCATCAACTCTTTTTTTTGCGGGACTGGAGAGAGTGGGGGGAATAGGGCCACAATAAATCTTAAGCACCATGCCTCTACGAGGTTTAATCCGGCCCTGGGCCTATTACGCGCGTTTTTCGAAAACAGGGCTTGTAGATCAGCTGATTACTAATGAACTATAAGGCCTTTTTGTAATCTGAATGAGTGAATAATTAATTAGATTTGGTGTCAATACTTTTAAGTGGGAATACACAAATTGCCAGAATTTAATTATTTATAATACATTATATTTGTTCGTCGAACTCTTATTTTTTATTCCAACATGTCTCATAAAGAATACACAGCCAAGCCATGTCAGGCTGACTTCCAACGAAGGCTCAAAAATGACCGATTCCAGATACAAATTCTGAAGTGAATAAGGAGTTCTTAACATTGCTCTACGCTAGATCACAATAAATCATTTAACTAAAATCATACGGCTTAACTGTCTATGAAGAATCTCAAAATCTGTCTCACAGATGTATTTTTTTAAAACAATTCGAATTTACGCACAAGCTTGTGAAAGACAAGTACAAAATATAACTCGTACATAAAGGTGCATCGGTATACCTCTATACTTTGATGCTTGGGTACTCTGGTACCTACGTCTAGTGGTATCAAATCAAATCGACATCTTTGAAGGTGGCATTTGCAATTCAATACAAAGTTAGTATGAGTATCGAAGGTATAGAATCTTCAAAATGTTTGTTGAAAATTTCAGTGTACAAACCTGGAGCACCTAAATTCCAAACAATGCTTTAAATTTACATAAATTTTTCAAAGCAATCGTATAAATTGTCAAAGATAATACGATTAACAAACTATCTTTTTTCTTACAGCCTTGAATGTCAGCACACGGTAGCATCCATCATGATATTTCGGCACGTGACGTTGTGGTGAACGATCAAGATGAGGACAAGTTGGGTTTGTATTTTTGAGTACTTTAAATTAAAAAAATAAAAATAACTAGGCAGAAAGGTGTGAAATATTTTGATCAGTAGATCAAAGAGTGCAAATTACGATTGTGGCACCTGGCCATTGAATGCATTGTTGAAAAATTATGAACCCAAATCTGTGTGGACTCTTGATGGTAAACCCCAATGTGTCACTGATCATTTTAGGATGTTAGCTTTTGCTTTCGTCGATCACTACCAAATTCTAGCAATATCGAGAGTTCGTCCACGGCAAAGGGCCAATTAAATCCAGTGAGATCTGCTGCCATGGGTAATTTGGTGGTTCCATATTCTGTGTGAATTCCATTGGTTTCTTGTTAGTGTCTTCAATTGTCATAAGTTTTTGCATATTCAGCTATATGTAATGCCATTCCTTTCCACGTGACTGTTTCTTGGATATGCAAGACTGTTTTCCGAGTTCCATCAACAATGAATAATGAGGTGCTTCAATGAAAAGAGAGTGGAGTGTTTTACGAACAACTATGTTCAAATGTTGCCTCCCTATTTCTCACATTCCTTTGAGCATAGGCCTTGACAAGTAGTCCTTCATAAAAATATAGCTTGCCAACGCGTGGTGTAGTTAAATTCTTGGTCTCTTCAAATAACAGATCGTTTCATGGCTATTACATAGCTTGCAATCTGCCGCAAGATGTCCTTGTCTTGCTGTTGGGCCCTATAGCAGAACCAGAGCGGCAGGCGACGCTACGTCGCAGTATGGCTGTTAGTGTCACAGTAAGATTTATCCTGCAGTTTATCTTTAGTGATCTTCTTTTTGCGATAATTTCGCCAAATATTGACAGATTTTGACATTGAAATACACCATCTGAACCGCTTTTCGAAAAATTTTGAATGGTGATATTCTCAAGCCTATAGATTGGGTTGTTCTCAAGTTGTTTAGCAGAAAACAACCTACAAAGAGTCTTGAAAAAGAGTTCATGCAAGAAACTTGTTCATGAACCCAAATAGGCCCGACCGAAAATTTTGTACAATGCAAAATTCGACCTTCATCCCCTACATACAGCCAGCAGGAGACTATACCTTCTCCCCGATAACCATTTTATGATTGTAAAAAGCTTGTTGCAGACCTGCTGAAGATATTCTTCTGGGCTGTTGGGCTTTACAAAACTCCTCATCAGAAGGGCAGCTCACAGGTCGGTCTGTCACATTTATCTCCATTTTGACGGTTACATGCATTTCCTGATTTGCATGCTCGGGCACATGCATCATTGATATAACATCTAGTGCATTATGCATATGCATACGTAATGACGTATAGTCATATACTTGAAGCTCAAGAATCCACCTAGCCAATACAGTGCAGCTTCCAAGGTTAGGCCTAAGTTCCGATCGTTTTGCACGGTGTTTTATTACGGTAACGATCTCCGAACCTCTGTGATACGAACAACGGTGCCAATTTTTTTGAATAAAAAAAATTACATTTTGATTATTCAGCCGTACGTTAATTAATGAAACTTTGTGAATATGTTTTTGAAGCAGACGTAAATAAACTGCATACATCACTTCAGAAAATTTAATAAGCCACTTTGGAAGTATGACTGCCGGTTAGGGGTTGTGGGTTCAATTTCCAATTAGAACTGTGTTGATTAAACATTTTTAATTGCTTTGTTTGCATTTACGATTTTAAACACATGAGACTAATGTGTAATTTGATGAGTAAAAACTTATAGAGCTGTGACATTTGCCGCCATATTGGCACCAATATGGGTTTTGGAGGGCATAACTACAAAGTGCACTACATAAAAATGGAGGGAAAAAACAACTGAAGAGCGGATTTCTTAGGCTTAAAATAACGTTGTTTTTTCCAACAACAAAAATCGCGCCTTTTAGGTCTAAGAAATCACTCTTCACAGCATCGGCTTCAGTATGACGCCCTTCTGTTTCTCTCTGCAGTGCCCCTTGCAGCTAACCCATTAAGGCTCCAGCATAGAGTTATATACAATAATACTACGTCGTGTCACTGCTCTATTCTCATTAACAGTAAATGCTCATGATGGGAAAAGGGCATGAAGGCCAACAGTCATCTCATGTACGAGAGGTCCTCAGGGTTGAACCTCCGGTACTTTTCAGGGAAGAGAAGGGCCCTATGATGCCTCTTGCTCACATCGATTGTGGCATGTAAAAGATCCTAGGAATTTCTTGAAATTACATAGAAATTGTTCCGCTCTCTTTCTGGCGCCATGGTTTTGGCTGGGCGTGCGTCAAGTCTCCAAAGTAAAGCCTTTCGTGGTTTTCTTGTCTCTTGACATTTATAAGATTCTAGTTTTTGTCAAATCTACATTTTTAAGCTTTCGTTATTTAGTAGCCCATTTTTCCCCCAGTAACTTAACACACACTTTTAAGTTAAGTTTAGTGGAATTGTGTTTCTATTGCGTTTCAGATTTAGCCCTTAATAATAATAATAATAATAAGGTATT
This sequence comes from Lithobius niger, assembly GCA_023313725.1. NCBI lineage: Eukaryota > Metazoa > Arthropoda > Chilopoda > Lithobiomorpha > Lithobiidae > Lithobius > Lithobius niger. The sequence continues at coordinate 42,520 of JAHWFP010173745.1, read as the reverse complement.
CTTCAATTTAGAAAAGGAATATACAGGGTATCATTGACACCGCTAACGTACATCCTTGTAAGAGTAAAAAACATACATGGGTATAAAACCTGGGTCAAAGATAAAACATGCATGGGTAATGGGTATATGATAGGACGTGGATATAAAACAGTGTCAAATGATAGCATTTGTTACATCCCTCAAATGCAATTGGAGCTTTTTTTTTAAAAAGATAGACACTGGTCGAGGCCACCACCTCCCGGGGCAAAGCATTCCATACACGTCCTACACGCAACAGCCAACACGAAGAAGTAGTGTCTACTATTTGTCCTGGCTCTCCTCCAGTCAAACCTCCAATCGTGTCCCCTGGTGCAGCCAGAGCGAACTACAATAAGAGGTGTGCCCTCCCCCTGGTATATAATCATACGAATCAATTTAAAGCAGGTACATAAGTCAATAATGTGTCTCCTGAATTCAAGAGATTCAAGCTTTAGTTTAATCATGCGTTGGCTTATGATAACCCATGACAACCAGGCAAATACTTGGTGAATTTTCTCTGTACACTTTCAAGTTTATGGATGTCTTTTTTTAAGTGTGGATTCCAAACCTCCGAGCCGTATCCCAGTACTGGTCTTACGTATGTTTTATACGCATTAACAAGGGTGTCAGCCTTACTAAACCTGAAAAACACCTTCCAATTAAATAGGCCCTTCTATGTCCTTTAGTGGCAATTGATGCGCAGTGTATTGAGAATTTAAGGTTACCAGTAATAATAATCCCTAAGTCGGTATGTTGTGAAGCGGGGTATATATCTTCACCATTAAGGAGGTAATTTTCAGTCATGGGGGCTCCAAATGACAGAAGACACATTTATCAACAGCTAGTGGTAATTGCCATTCATTGGACCACTTATTTATTGCAATTAATGCATCTTGCAAAATAATTCCCCTACACAGCTCGTGATTACGCAAAAAATTCTGCTCGTTGTTGGCTGGGTGAACGAAGTGAGCGAGGTTGAATAATCGACTGAATTAAATATTTTGTGTAAGAATAACTGTGTGTTTGGGAAACGATAACGAATGTGGTAACGAAAATGATAAGCGAATGTTTTGTGGCCGTAGTTGCAGTTGTCCCAATTCGAAAAGAGAAGGGCCCTGGAAATGCGCTGGTGCTCATGTTCTTAATGGCATGCATAAGACCCTAGGAATTTTCCTTGTAAAACACCACTATCCAGAGATAATCTTATCAGTTACAAAGGATGTCAGCCACCAGTATCATTTTTCCCATCAACAGCTTTTAGAAGCCTGGCAAAGTCCCTGCCAGTCTGTGCCGACCAGGTAGTGCAAGACACTGTCAGATCCTTCAGCGGCTACGGGATCAATTCTGGCCTGTTCTGGACATTGTTTCGGCCCCTTGTGGTGATCGGAGTTTCCCAGTTAGCATCCCCGGGTTTTTTTCCTCTCCCCTTTCTATCTACCTCAAAAACGTCTAATAAAGTTCAAAATTGAGTAGGTTGATGTATATAAGCATTGTTTTGCTTCAACTAACTTAAGGGTCAAAGAAATTTATTTAAAATAAAACATTTTCAATGAAGTGTTATCTCATTCTTTCATTTGGATAGAAGGGTGTCTTTTGGCTCAACCTGGCTTTTTCATTTGGTCTTACCTCATTATGAACAACTATGCTTGGAAATAACATTGCTAAAGCAATATTACAACAATGAAAATGTTTTTAAACACTATGGCGCATTGTACAACAAGGAGCTACCCGACACCAGGACAGAGCTCATTGGCAACATGTAACGTTTACTAAAAGGAGACTACTACGATAAGATCCGAATTGTCTACGCCAGGTTGCCTCTGCCAGTTCTATGGGGAAACCGTGGAGGTCTATTGCGATACAGGTGGACAAGTTGTGGCGTCATCACGTATTCCCTGTTCCCCCTGTTCCCTTCAGAGTAACTTTATAATGTCTGCCATCGAGGGCCGCAACTACATTTCCGGAGGCTCTGGGGCAACCATCGAATGGGGCCTCCTTCAACAATAATGTGAGGACTTTTTTGTTTTTGAGCATTAGCCAGCCTTTATTACGGTATTTCCGTCTGCTGACTCTACTGTTCGGAGGGCCCCTGAACTGTGGTGGGGGGATCTCCAACACTGGTGGGGGGAGGGGGTGTATGATCCAAGTCCATTCCTCGCCCCCCCCCCCAAATTGCGGCCACGCAGCCATCCCAAAATTCCTGGCCTTAAATGCCCCCTTACATGCTGATTAGCTAATTTACACCGGAGTCTTATTTGCAACAAGTCTTGGAATAAGAGGACTTTTTACGTTAAGCGTACTTCATCAAGTTGGAAGCTGATGTATGCACTGTACCATAAGCAAGCTTGACGTACGAGAAGCTTCTATAGCTCTCTCGTCCAGTGATCAACATTGGCGCAACAATATTGTGTCCCTAGCTAAGAGAACGGTAAGTGGTAAGGCAGCCCTTCTTAGTATCAGCCCGATAGGGCCAGCCCGTTACCAACAATTCACGCTCGGCCCTTAAAAGGCCTTGTGAAGCTAAAAAGTTCCAATAATTTAATCATCAAAGTGTCTTATCACACTGCTATCCAATTACCGACAATATTTATTGGGAATTTTATCGGTAATCGCGCTCTTAGGAGACTATTCATCGAACAGTCTCCTTGAAGCCATTACAGCCGGTTACGAATTTATCACGTTAAACCCGCAGGCCACACGTGGTGTGAGCACAGACTCTGCTTAACCTCCACTTCCAGATTTTAAATATTCACAGCACGAACTGGGCTTCAGGCCTCATTTTACTGTGTGATGGACAGAAATATGGCCTTTCTCACCTGCTTACTAAAGCCTGACTTCTTTAAAACTTCGACCCACCCGTTGCAAACAAACTGTGATGTACCGTGGTATTTTAAGTTAGGCCTAGTATGAAGGCGTATAGAGTTGACTTTCGCAATAGACTTACCGATAGCTAAAAAAAACAAAAAACTGGAGTAAAGATATCACATCGAGACCGACCATCCTCAAAAACTTTTTGGAGCACTACATACAATGGGAATTTCATAAACTCACCGAACAACTCACCGACTGATGACACAAAAACTGATGGTTACGGCCGGTTGCAGACGAACCACACAACGCACCACAATCACAGACGCAATTTTTGCGTTTGTAGAGCGTTTGTGGCTTATATCGCAGTCAGTGGCAGATCAGGTAAAATGTATGGGATCTAACTGCACTGGCACACGCAGTGGCGCGTTTCTGCGTTTACCAGTAGGTCTCTCTGAGCCAAATCGCGCTGGGTGAAAGGTTCCGTCGATTCCGACGCGATAGTGGCGTCGTTTCTTCAGCGATTTCCACGCGTTTTGTGGTCCGTCTGCAACAAGCCTAAGTCTTTGGGCATTTTCATAAACTCACCGAGCGATGACACAAAAACCGACCGTTATCGCCAAAAGTTACGTCATTCTTTAGTCTTTTATGAACGGACTCGCTGTAATGATCGTTAAGTTATAATGGTGGCCACTGTCAAGAAAGAAGTGTTTTTGCTCACCATCATTTGCTCACCAGTCACCCGTTCGTTGCTAAGGGCGTTGCTAAGTGGGTTTGCATTAAATACCAGCCGCTAACTACGTTTATTACTTATGATTACTTATGGTCACTCGATCATAAGTTACCTTATTGGGGACGCGCTGTGTGACAACAATCCCAAGCAGTTGTTAATAGTCCTAGCGAAGCACTACTTGGGGTCCGCCATCTTCAGTCGAAGGAGTCAGCAAAAAAACCGCCTTCGATGAGTACGATGCTTCAGCAGCGTCACTTGATTTAAACACTTTGTTAACTTTTCATCAAAGTTTTCAACTAAAGGAGTAGAGTGACTATCAGGATAATTTTGCTATATCAGTAGCGGACAATTTTAGCGTAACTTTAAGCCAATTTTTGTTGGTTTAATTCGAGTTACCAAATTTTCACTAAGCAAAGACAGTTAAAACAAGCCGCTGCAGCGACTACCTAGTCGTAACCGGTCTTCTGTACACTTCCACCACTTCCGGGCCACTTCCGCTTTTGCTTCATACTTCCGGTTTTTCAAAGCTAATTTTTAACTAATTTTTGGATGTTGAATCTAATGGTGAAAATCGTTTGTTTTTATCTGGTACCGTTCCATAGCTGACGGGCCTGTTTTGTCAGCCACTTCCGGTCACTTAGGCTATGCTTCATACTTCCGGTTTTTTTTTTTAATTTTTTATTCTTTTCAACTAATTTTTAGATGCTGGATCTAGTGGTGGAAACCGTTTGTTTTTATATTGTTTTTATATTCCATAGGTGATAGGCTTGGCGGCCACTTCCTCTTGTGGGCCACTTCCGTTCATACTTCCGGATTTATTTTATTCATTTTAACTAATTTTTGGCTGCTGAATTTGATTGTGAAAACAGTTTGATTTTATCTGGTACCGTTCCATAGATGATGGGCTCACTCGTCGGCCACTTACGCTTCATATACTTCCGGTTTTTTGTTTATTTTTATTCTTTCATCTTATTTTTGGACGCTGAATCTAATAGTGAAAACCGTTTGTCTCTATCTTTTGTCGTTTCGGAGTTGAAAAAGCCAAAGGGCAGACAGACGGACGGACAAAGTCGGTTCTATAGTCTTTTCATCCGATTCGGCTGTACAGAAGCCTAAAAGGCCAAATTTGGGTAAATACGAAAAGTATTTTTTCTTGTAATACACGAGTGATTAAAAAAAAAAAAAGAGTGCACTGGCAAAAGAGCCTCGGCGTGCTCATGGTGCTGAACTATGGTTATTTCATAGATTAGAAAGTTAACTAAGATATATCGCATCTTTCCTAACTTTGAAGCCTATAGCGCAGTGACACGACGAAGGATTATTGTATATAACACTACGCAGGATCCTTAATGGGTTAGCTGCAAGGGGCACTTCAGAGAGAAACAGAAGGGCGTCATACTGAAGCCGATGCTGTGAAGAGTGATTTCTTAGACCTAAAACGCGCGATTTTTGTTGTTGGACTGAGAAAACAACGTTATTTTAAGCCTAAGAAATCCGCTCTTCCGTTGTTTTTCCCTCCAAAACCCAAACTGGCGCCAATATGGCGGCAAATGTCACTGCTCTATAGTTTGCTCCACATTTTGTTTGACTGTATATGGCACCATGTTTCCTTGAACTGCATGTGCAAAAACATGTGGATATCAGACTTGTATACTCTACGGTTACTGTTGAAAGAGTCTGCGAGGTGGGATACCTACGTGGTTTTGCACTAGCAGAGGAAGGAAACGGAGTCCTACAGTCAGTTTCCTGCAATGTGGAACAAACTATAGAGCAGCGTCATGTGACGTCATATTGGCTACAAGAGAGATAGCTGCAAGGGGCACTAGAATAAGATGGAGGGTAAAACAACGGCACTTCTAGTCAAGGCAGTGCTTTGAGAGCGGCTTTCATATACAGGCATAAAAAAAACGTTGTTTTCTCCAATCCCTTATGCTGCTAGGTTGTAATTGGAAAATAAAGATTCCACTTGCTTAAAAATGTCAGCAACTGCCAACAAATCGACAAAAATCGCATATTATAGGCCTAAGAATTCCACTCTTAACAGCATTGTCTTCTATAAGACGCCCTTCTTTTCCCCCTCCAGAGACCTTTGCAGCTATCCCAGTTACTGGCTCCAGCATAGAGTTATATGGCGGTATAGTTGCGGCTACTAATACTTCTCATACGGCTTTGCCCCATGCCCCATGCTTTGCCAAAGCATTAGCAGAGGTGTTAGTATAGGTACAACTACCGCCAGGTCTTTGCGTAGGCTTGGAAGAGGCAAGATATGATATCTAGGTATGATTTCTAATC
>JAHWFP010173745.1:10625-31669 GCA_023313725.1 Lithobius niger | reverse complement strand
ACTCGAGACCGCCGTGCGCACCTTGCCCCTACCCAACACTGGAGTCACAATCTGTTCTTTGTACAAGAATAGCAAATTTAGGAAACAGTGGGAAACGATTGAACAATGCTGTAGCAATGTTTAAAATTACTGTGACACTTCGTTCTTTATCAGTGTTGCTGTTTATAATACATTGCTGCATTTATTTAGTAGGCTAGATACTGGAAACTAATCGTAAGTAAATAACAGTTGGCTACCGAAGTGTTCGGCGAGCGAGGTCTAGGTGCGTAAATGCGCCTTGAGAGAGGATTTCATGGTCCTACAATCCTCAATTAAAAAAAAAATTGTTGGCAGTTTCTGTTACTTTTAGTAAGTGGAATCTTTTTTCTTCTCATTTGCCACCTTAATATAAGTTTCGAAGCGTAAAGGATTGGACAAAACAGCGTTTTTTCGGTCTAAGAAACTGCTCTCACAGCATTAGCTTACTAAGAACCCCGTTTATTTTTTACCTTCCAGTGCGCCTTGCAGCTAGCTCAACGACTGGCTCCAGATACTAACTCCGCAGCGAATGAGGCGTTATTGTCACTGTTCTATATATTCAGGCATGAGAGCGGAATCTAACGACAAAAGTGGACATTTTCTCCTACCAAAAAAAAATCAATAAAACTTCTTCATAGGAAATAGGGAGTATTGAAAATCTTCACAAGAAACTGGAATTCTTAAGAAAAACGTTAAAATCTGGCACCGGCACACAAATGGAAAAAAAATTACAACTATATGACAGCATACTACAATAATTTTAATTTTTTGCTTTGTTTTGTCAAGTAGCTTTAAACAGAACACCTGGAAAAGTCAGGGGAAAGGAAATCAGGTGAAAAAGTTACGTAAAATCCAAACTAAACTGAATGTCAGGGTAGAGTTACGGAAAATTTAGAGAATAGTAGCCGTACAACCATTACAAATTTTATATGCTGGTGCCGGTACTATATTAAGTTTAGTAGTTAAATTATGACGCCAAACGTCAGGGAAATGTGCAAAATCTGGTCAGGGAAAACCTGGAAATGTCAGGGAATTCAAAACCAAAAATTTTGTACGAACCCTTAAAGCAATTTTAACTAGTCTCGGTGTTAGACCTTGACTAGCTCGTAACAAAAAAACTGTTCGAATGGCATACTAAAATTCCAAATGTGTCCAAATTACCGAAGAAAAAGTATTATTCCTCATTCCTCGTCCTCCGCGTTTTACTACTTCCACAACCCACCACACTTTGTTCAATAGTAATTCTCGGTTCGCCAGCCAGAGGGCGGGAGGTACCGGAAAGCGCGCACACGCCACTTACGATTTTCGCCGCCAGGTGTCAGCACGGAGCAGCATGCTCTCTTACTCGCGTCGAGTCGGATAAATAAAAGGTGCACCGAGGTAAATTTGACGCGCGGTTGTCAATAAATGGCGCCACTTAAAACCAGAAATTATTTTAACAATCGATGCCGGTTCGAAAACAGCCGAATGGAACCTAACTTAAGCCAACCAAACATGCCTAATTTATTCATCATTCTTTTTTCACCGATTAATTCGGACTTTTCAGCACGTTTACGTAACGCGATTCTGGTTTTGGCGGTGTTAAATAATTTGGAACCAGAAAAGAGGATGAGGGCAACGAAATAAAAGAAACACGGTTGACACAATGAATAAAATAAAATGTGGCGAAGCGGAAACGCTTTGTCGAGAATACATGACATGTAACTGGCTGGATCCTATTCAAATATTCATATTCTGAAAGTTTAATCTCGAATAAAAGGTTTACCCTTGGAATTGAGACCCTTGAAACGCGTTCAACCCATCCATGGTTCAACCTCGCCGCTATCTGCGTTGTCTGCCGTCATCTGGGGCGGCGTCTGGCGGTAAAGTTTGAATTTATTTTTCTATGAAATGCGTTTGCTTCCGTTACGTTTGACTGAAAGGTCGGTGGCAAAACCTAAAATGTTGCCATTCCTGGCTGGTAGTTTTGCAACACTCGGGCAAACCAGTACATAAATGATGCAAATGCAATTTTTCCATGGGATGCAGTAAAAATAGTGAAAAGGCGAGTTCCTTTAAAGGCACATAAATCCTTCCGGTTTGTCGTGCGACCCGTTGGGAATACCGTTTGCAACATTTATACAGGTTAATGTCGTAAACTCATCTCGCACGAAAGAAAAAACAAGAAAATTTTGGCAACATTTACATACGTTTGAACTAATATAGTAAAATTGAGGCCTACAGGAAACCCAACATGGACGCATGTACCTTTAAATTAAAGTTGTTTGCTTCCGTGCTGGCTTTCCCGTCTGTCTCCAGGTTTTGCTCCACTATAGTGTCCGCGGCCTATCTTGAGTTCTCCGCAGAACGTACACAGATAATCGATTGTACGTTTTCAGTAGCAGAGTGCCTTGTTGATATCCACGATGGTTACAAAAACAATGGCGGCCATCGATTAAAGCCACCCCCACCAGGAAGACGTAGCCGCTCACAAGATACGCCACTCACACAATAGGTCAACATTAAGCAAAATATTAACCTAACCCACAGTTTTAAAAAAAATAGTTAAACAGCCAATATGGTACAGCGGGAAAAACAAACTTTTTTGCGACGTTTCGTTCTGATTGCTACCGTTTTCAAACAGGAACACATTTTAGCACAAGGCGAAACATAAAATACACTTTGAATGTAACCCACCGCAACAACGAGCATACTATTACATCAAAGTCAAAATTAAAAGAAGTTTGAAGTTTTTAAAAAGGATGTAAGGCGGATTAGAAACCGACCTGATCTTCCTCTGCGGATGACCTTCTCAGTAAGGTCAGGTCTCGTATTGTCGGCTTCTAACTGAATTTAGGACTTTTTTTAATAACTGAAATTTAGAATTTTTTTTTATAAATTTTCACTTTTACATTGAAGAGTGCTCGTAATTGTTGTGGTGGGTTACACAAATTGTATTCTATGTTTCTACGTTATTAACTTTGTGATAAAATATGATTTGCTTGAAAACGTAGGCTAAATTCTGACCGGAAACGTTGCCAAAAGGTGTTGTTTTTGTGCACCATATTGGCTGTGCACCTTTTTATTACTGACTTGGTGGTTGTTTACTTAGCAAAAATATTGTACACATCAAGGGAGTACCGTGGGGGGGGGGGGGGGATGGGGGGTTAATGGCGCGACAACAGCTAAACCGGGGCGCCAAGGCTGTTTGCCGTGACGCACGCATCACGTGACTGGGCTAGCCCACTCAGACGGCCAAAGATCCAATATTCTCGTTCGTCAGTGGCTAACTCATGATGACGTCACGGTAAACAGCCGTGGCTCATGGTATAGGTCATTAGCGCCAACCTCAGTCACATTGCAGTGGTCCAGGTTGCCACTGCACCACACTTTACATAGATATTAATCAAATCCTTAATGTAGATCCTACCCTATCATATCCTACAAAAATTGAAAAACACCGGACAGGACTTATCGCCGCACCGGACTTATCGCCCAATTGACGTGCAATGTCATGCGGAAGATGGAAACGACGACGAACACCATCAAGATGGCGACAATCAACAAGGAAGTGCCGGACCGGAAGTGGCCGTCGACACCAATTACATTCAGGAGGGTCAACCAGGAATCCAGTTGGATGAATCTAGTAAATTCAGCTTAAGATAACCGTGTTATACCTCAACTGCTTTTTAAGTATTTGCTTTTTAAGTATTTGTATTGCAAATAAGAATAACACATAAACAAAATTATCAGAACTTAAAAAGTCAATAATGTCATTATCGTGCAGTAGTTGGTTAAAATACATATACGTATCTACATAATAATCCTGGAGGCCGGCTAAAAGGAAGGCTAAAGGTAAAAGGGAAGGCTAAACGGAAAACCACTTCTCCCCTCCTCGCACCCGCATTGAAAATGCACTCTCCCATTCTACCTGCATGCAAAAAGGAGGCAGGCATGAGTGGTCGATCAATCTGACAAGTCGTCGGGAAGGGTGCCGGAAAAATGTCCCGGGAAATGTGTCCGTAAAGTTAATTCATGACCGGCCCCGTGCATAGCACGGGCTTCCTCTAGTATATTATGAGTTTGAAGAAACACTTCCTGCAAGCAAGCTCACCTTCAGTTTGTTTTTTTAATTCATTAATCGTTTTAATAATTTTCAAGTTCTCAGGGAGGTTGTTGAATATATGATTTGCATACAAGTTTTTCGCATTTTTCCATATAATTTTCTCCAGAGTGGTGTCGGTACAGTATAGTTCTTCTGACTATTGTACCATCTTTTAACTTATCATATTTCGTTATTAGTGTTAAAGTGTTACGCAGACTTTTAGATTCTCAATATTCATTAAATCATTTTCCTTCATAATTTGTTTAGTTTTTATTTATTTTTTTTATTTTTAAGATCTGTTATTAATAGTGGTTTTAATGATTCTAATAAGAGTTTTTTGGAGTCTTAAAGCATCGAAATTTTCTGTTGAGTTAACCATAAATTTCAATGCCACATCTAACATTGGATTGCACCAAAACATCATAAATTAACTGTCAGTTTTTATTATTCAACATGTTTTTTTTTATTCTACCAGATATGGTAGATTTGGGCATAATTTGTTTCAGTTTTTTGCTAAGCATATTAATGTGTTCTTCAAATTTGAAGTTTTCATCGATGCCATGTAATTATATAGTACTTGTCAGCATGTATATTCCTACCGATGCTCATTTCGCGTATCCATAGCAACAACGCGCTATGCTATTTTCTAGCCTCACCCGAACGCCTTTAACATTTATCCTGGTTGCCAAGGTGATTGGAGCGTAGGCTGCATCCTCCTGACTCTACTTTAGCTTTATAGCCAAACCCCCCCTCCCCCGCCCCAACACCACCAAAGGCAAGCAAACGACCTTGCATTTATCAAGGAAATGGTCTTTTAATAGATCAGTCGAGTGATTAAAAAATCACCCCCCCCCCCCCTCCTTTTACCTTTAAAGATGAAAGGATGCGTAAAAAAATTTATGACTGGTGATTAATCGGGATAAATGGGAACAAATTTCAGTTCGGTTTGTTCGGAGACCAAAGTTTCATAATATTTCAAGTAACGGGCACGAAGCAATATACACACAAAAACGAGTTCATATAGTCATAGAAAAATCTTTTGGATTTTCCGAAGGTTTTTTATACCACGAGCCAAGGCTGTTTGCCGTGATGTTCTCGTGAGTCAGCCACTGACGAACGAGAATCGCGGCTCTTTGAACGTCTAATTGGTCAAGCCCAGTCATGTGACACGCGCGTCACGGCAAACAGCCTTGGCGCGTGGTATACAGGGCCCCCACATCAAAGTTAGGGGCCTGGGACTATCGACAACAGCGGACCCCCTCCCCCGACTGAAATCGTAAAAAGGTTACACTATGTTAACTAATCGTCGGTCACAATTTGCTTAACCGGTTGGTGCATTCATTAATCCGGGCTGCTTACGTTTGAAGACTTCTATACCTAACAAGCTGACAGGCATGCACTACAGTGCTCCTGCTCCGTGCTTACTGCCGTTGGATTGAAGTTGTTGTTCGTCGGCAGTTGACAATACGCACAAATCGAGTGCATTACTAAATCTCAGTCATCAAAACTCACAATTGCGAGACAAAAATGTAGGCCGTGCGGGCCCCTTGAGTCCCCGGGCCTGGGTACAGTGGGTCCACCTGACCCCCCCCCCGTAGTGAGGGCCCTGGTGGTATATAATAACCCTATGTTCTTCTGCGTGAAACAAGATTCGATTAAATTCTGACATTTAACATTTTGCAATACCGTATTTCCGCAGATGTTCCGTTCTTCGATTCCGTAACTTGCCAAATTGTATACGCTTCGTCAAAACTGGAAACTTGTTGTCCCAACCTCTCGTCTAGACTGTCGACGAAACTTTTTTGTGGTACAGGTTGTCCCAATCTGGAATGCCCTTTAGGTTCAAGTACGGTGAATGCACCTATACTGGCTTTCTGTAGATTATTGAAAGCTGAACCAGTGCACAAATTTTTAAAACCCCCATTGCCAGAAAGTTTTAAAACTTCACGTTATTTTTTTGTAACCTAGGTTGCTCAGGAACGGAGTAAATGCTATGCACGGGGCCGGTCATGAATCAAGTTTACGGACACATTTCCCGGGACATTTTTCGGGCACTCTTCCCGACGACTTGTCAGATTGATCGACCACTCATGCCTGCCTCCTGTTAGCATGCAGGAAGAATGGGAGAGCGCATTTTCAATGCGGGAGTGAGGAGGGGAGAAGTGATCGTTCGGCCCGACGACTTGTCAGATTGAACCTTTATTGAGTTGATCGACCACTCATGCCTGCCTCCTGTTTCCATGCAGGTAGAGTGAGGGAGTGCATTTTCAATGCGGGAGTGAGGAGGGGAGAAGTGGTTTTCCTTTTAGCCTTCCCTTTCCCTTTAGCCGGCCTCCAGGATTATTATATAGATTGTTATTATTTATTATTTATTTCCATCTTCATTAAAAAAGTTTAAAAGGTTGACTCTTTAAAAAGTTAAAGTAGTCGCGTACACCAATGTCTCAGTTGTGCTTCCTCCCCCCCCCCTCGAGTTTGTTACCCCATTTACTCTAATAGTTATGCCTTTGTTGTTGTTCAGTTGATAATTGTTCTCGTTGTTTCTGCTCAAGGCATTTGAGACAATTCTTAGGCCTAAAAACGCAGTTTCACGTCGAAGAAATCAGCTCTCACAGCATTGGCTTGACAAATAAGTTTAATGTTTTTACGTTATTGTTATTATTATTATTGTTATTAGACGCTAGGAACATCTATGGGTCAATTTCTCTCAATAAAGAAGTAAAAGTGCTGTTTAGCAAATCGGAAAACAAAACAAAACAAAAAACAGATAATACAAGACAAAACAATATTTTGAACTTTAAACAAATTCTTTGAATATGGAATTACAACACAAAATTATTTTAAACACGAATTTAAAGTACCTGTCAACGGAAATATAAGAAGAAATGTAGTAAATGGCTTAAAATCCCATTATGGACAACCTTCATACGGTCGAAGAACAAACTCTGACCTCGCCCTCGACATACTTACATACTAGAGTCGGGCCAATAATCGCAGCTGTGAGTTAAAAATCGATGATCGCTCGTTTCTCACCAATAACTATTACCTATTATTACTATTGTTAGCGTTAGCGGTACTTTTTTTTCTGGTCGCTCGAATTTTGTACCAAGCCGCTAGTGCTCCTTGTAGCTAGCTCAACGACTGGGTTCAGATGCAGGCATCGCAGCCAGTTTGGCGTTAGTGTCGCTCCTCTATTTATTTCTTGAATTCTATTTTTAACTATAAAGAGGACTACATAATAAGACCGGGCATTGACACGCGCTTGGCGATAAACATATCACACGCTGTATCCGTCAATCAGCCACTGGTCTTCATAAATAATAACTGGATACCGTCTGCAGGACATGAAGGGGACAAGCGATTACCGACCGACGCTTTTATTGGCGCCCGACCAAATTGTCCTCCTGCTATTGTCCTTCCTGTCCGTCACTCTTCCTCATTTTGGACATCCCTGACCGAAATGAACCAATCCGTTTGATTAAAGCACACCCATCAAGACGCACCGGAACTAAAACGACACATCCAAGTCAATGGCAGCGCAACCAATTGGCGCCCAACATAAACGCCATTTTTTAATGTGGATCGAAATGACGATGCTTGTACGTTATATATACTTCTAACATTATTGGGGCGAGATTATGAAAAAATATAGTACCTGTCAATGGGAACCAATATATTAAAAGCTGACAAAGTGCACAAGCAGTCTGCCCCTGCCCTTTTAGGAAAAAAAACAACCATTTTTTCGAAAAAAAAGCATGCCCTATTTTCCATTTCTGCACCGATAAATGCTGGCGAGCCCTGCAAAAAGTAGGCCAGGAAGGCCAAGAAAGGGGCAGAAGAGGGCAAAAAGTAGGCCAGGAAGGCCAAGAAAGGGGCAGAAAAGGGTAAAGAGAGTGACAACTTAAAAAAAAAAACAACTCCAGAAAAAAAGTTGCCCATGTCCGAGTATCGGATGTATGTGCACGCTGCTGTACAGAAGGACACAAGAAAGCTCGATGTTTCCAGTTAAAAAACCCTAACTCATTTTCAAGAGCAATAAAACTTAAAAATAATAACAAATATGATCTGAATTTGATTTTCCAGGTGATTTTTATTATTTTTAAGTTTTATTGCTCTTGAAAATATTGAAGAGGGGGAAGGGGGGCAATAAGCATGTAAGACATTATTTGAACTGAGATGAACTGGGCAAACTATCTCCTTCAAGATAAGATCAAGCAAAGCTCAAAGACACCCACCCCCTAGAAAAGAACCCGAATGGATTAGCCCCTCTACGCATCAAGGTGGGCCTTAAACGCAAGACAGGTTGGGTGCAGAAACAACAGAAACTGGCAGAGAATTCCATGGATTGACCACCCGCTCACAGAAAAAGCGTTGTCTAATATTGAGGTGGCATAATTTGCCCCTCAATTTTAAACGATGTCCTCGAGTACTGTTATACCACGTGCAATGGCTGTTTGCTGTGACGTGCATATCACGTGACTGGGCTAGTCCAATCAGACGGCCAAACAGCCGTTGTTCTCGTTCGTCATTGGCTAACTCATGGTGACGTCACGGCAAACAGCCATTGCGCATGGTTTAGGTCTAAAAAGAAAAAAAATTGGAATAATCAATATTGAGAAGACCATGAATAAGCTGGTAGGTAAGAATAGCGTCTCCCCTACCAAATCTTTCTTGTATAGAAGGCAGTTGGAGGCGCTGAAGACGATCGGGGTAAGTTAGTTTACAAACAGCTGGACACCATTTGGTGAGTCTACGCAGGCACTTTTCAAGTTTATCGAGGTGAGAGGAATTATAGCAAGGGCGACAAACCTGTGGACAGTAGTCAATTGGATAGGGCAAATGAAAGTTTAAAAAAAGTATGACAAAGAGGTGGGAATCAATCAAGGTACAATTTTTTTTTAGATGCGGAAAACTTTGCGAGTGACATTATCAATATGTTTATCAAATTTAAATTTATCGTTAAACAAGCCTATAAAGAGTTTATAATAAAGTATACACTGTGTATCACAACGTTTTGGTCTTAATTTAGACCATGTGGAGCACCACACAATAAATTACAACGTAGCAGTAACATGGTTAAAGAAATTTTAAACACATGCCTCACTCACACGGAACTAACGAAGGGCAATCAGGGTTGGCAATTTCCCTGGAAAAACTAGTTTTGGACACGGCACTGGTAAATACCGCCTAAGTGGAAAAAATATTACTTTTTTATAAGTATTTTTTCATTACATGCATTTTTTAAAGTTTGGAGCCTAACTGCTCATTAACACTAATAGTAGTACTTAGTAATTCTATTTGAAACGAAAATTCAAGTAACAGAATGTAGTGAAACTACTAACATAGAAAGTATAATTATGAGAATTTTTAGCATTTCAGTTACGGTATAATTTTTTTACTCGCAACACACAATTATGTTCATTTTCCTATGTAAACGTTGCATCAGCAAACATATTTTGAATCTAATCTTTTGAATTGAAGACACTTTTAAGTACATTTAACACTATTTAATTTTTAAAACTAATATAATTACATTTTACACGTTAAACACCAATTTTTGTCTTTAACTGGGAAAAACTGGGAAAAAGTAGTTTATCCACGGGCGGTAAAAACCTGGTAAATACCTGGTAAAAACCACCCCTGGTAAATACCATGCCAACCCTGAGGGCAATTCAACAAAATCAGGCCAAAACCGTATTCAGTGAATTTTTTTTTATTTGAGGGAGGAGGGGGGGGGGGGGGCACAAGGTATTTCAATCCCTAGCTTATTGTTGATACTTTTTTTTTAATGAAGTCACTTTCAAACCCCTCCCAATCTTTGTTGAAAGCCATTCTGGCCCGTTTTTGTTAAGTTCATTCCCAGTCTCAATGTCATGGGTGTAATAAAATTCCTAGACCCATGGTACTGCCTTACTTTCTAATTTTTAATTTGTGTCACTTTATGTATCAACTGTAAATTGGCAATAGTTAACCACGTGTAGTTAGACTATGCTAGTTAAACTATTTTCAAAGTAGTTAAGTGGTTGTTACAACTACTACCAAAATTATAGTTGTTAACTACTATAGTTAAAACTACTTGTACTTGAACTACGTTTGCTTTCATTTTCGTAGGCCAACCAATAATTTGTAGGCCAACTAAAAATAAAAATGCACTTTTAATTTATTATTGTCAAAATAAAAAATTAAAGTGCGTTTTTATTATTTTTATTGGCTTGGGAAAGTGAAATACTGAATTCATCAAATTCTGGGAAAAGCAGTATCAAACTATCCCATTCAGTACTGAATCTGACAACAGCGCTTGAACTATCTTTGCTACAGCTAGCGCATTGCCAGAAGAGTAGCTGTAGTTTTTTCTCGCTTTCAGCCGAAGTCATGGCGCCAGGTCAGAAGAGTAAGGGCTCGTTTACGCAACCACTCGCTTTTGCATTCTCGCAGCTAGAAGCTAGAAATCACCTCAAATTCCAACATGGCGGCGGTTTTATGTCTGCCTCCTCGCAACGAAAACAGCAAATAACGTGAGTTCAGAAGCGTTTGAGAAAATTGTTTCGTCATGAGGAATTCTTTATATTATTGGCACGGATTATAAGACTGCAAGTATTTACTCAAACGATGTCGGATTTAGCTAATCCACTTAGCGTTGTTACCATGGCAATGTCACCTTTGCCATCGCGATTGAGTTATAGCTGCGAGAATGCAAAGGCGAGTCGCTACGTAAAAGCGCCCTAACAGTGATCTTGATCTTGACCCCACATCCTCTACAGTGCGTGTGAGATATGTGAATCCGGCATGTAACTGCTATTACATTCAGGGCGCACGTGGAGTATTTGTAGGTTGAAGCAGGTTGTACCTCTACGTCCACGGTTCAGCTATAGTGCTTTCGTTTGGGCCTCCTCGAAACAGTGTTACTGTTAGCGTGTTGGTTATTAAACTGTTTTTTTTTTATTATACCACTTTTTATCTACCTTATTTTTTGGAGCGTAGCTCCGCTATGAAGACACTCCAATCTAATCTTAGACTGCGCATCACACGTAAACCACAAGGACTATCCAAACCAAACTTTGCATGCAGTAGCACGGGAGTCCTGGCAAGGTTTATCAAAAGAAAAATCCGGAATCGGACATGGGGTTGAGGAACCAGCAGGGTGACAAAATGGACCAATAGCAAGAGCCAAAATCAAATAACGAGACGCGGCGAATCTGATTCTAATTATTCAAACATCCGATTGTTAAAAGATTGATTGTTGATGATAAACAGGCGGCGTTAGGCGGTAATAAACCAAATTCAAGATATTTTCACTTTTCGTCGACCGATTTGGACGTTTGAATACAACATTTTCACGGTTTTTTCACCACCTTTCCAATGGCCTAAACCCTAAGCAGCTATCTCTTAGAAATTACAAGGCATCAGATCCGATCCGATTGACAGCCAAACAGCAAAGAAACGGAGCCCGCTCTATTATTTCGACGGTGGAACTGATGACGGCGCTACCCATCTTTAAAAAAATTTTTACTTAAAAAGTAGTTACAATTACTAATTACCATAAAAGAACTGTTGCAACTAGTTTTATAGTTAGTAACTGTATTACATAACTGTATTACTTAATTTAATTACTTTTTTAGTAGTTGTTGCGCATCATTGAAGATTCTGAAAAATCTCACAGAATAAATGTTAATGATTAATGATGTCTTATTAATACCAGACTAGAAGAATCGTTAGTAAATGAATGAAGTTTAATAGAGTTTTTTAGTAGTTGCCCATTACTGAAGTTTATGAAATGTTTCTGAAAAATTTCTGGTGTAATGAACTTGTGGTTTTGTATGTCATGTGTGTGTGTCCATCTTTTCATCAACATAAATCCTTGAAGAATTACATTACTTTTGGAAAAAGTCCTTGAAAGTGCTTGAATTTATTGTGTGTGATCTTGTAAGAACCTTGTATATGCGATGGATTAATTTTGATACCAGAGTTCATATCAACGAAACCTCATGTATTGACCGAATTTATAGACTTAAGACTTGAAACAAAACAAATAGGGCATAGGTTCGTGTGGAAAATTGGAAATGAATTGGAAAAATGAGCTCTAAAGTTATCGTGAGTGAATTCCTTTGCCCTGCTTCCTGCCACGCGTCAGGGAAAGAAGAAGAATCGCTAGGAAGTAACAACAAACCGAATACTGTAATAATATACTAGCTACCTCACCCCTGGACACGAGAATGGACAAATCCGTGTAATTAAAACGTAGCCACGCGCCACCAAAACAAAGGGCAGGACTAAACGCCCAAATCTTAAACACAAAGCGGCGAAACCAACCCATGACTACCACAAAACGGCAAAAAGAAAAGGTTACAGCTGGAGAGGAAGATAAAAATAGTATAGGCCTCAGCAATGAGCCTTGGGGAACAATCGACTTTGCTGGACTCTGCAGGACAGATCCGACCAAGGCAGTTTTTACTCTTTTCTTATTCACACGCAGCAATGGTCGACAAAAGCGAGCCAAGAAATTGAACTTAAAGGAATCTCTCCCACTCTCTCTGTCTCTTTGATGAGTTGCCAACTTTCAACCACCTGTTATTGGAAAGCGATCCCGAAAATTGTTAAGGAGTATAGTTCATCTTTTACAGGCACTGAAATCACTTTCCTGCTAAATACACGAAAAATTGAATTTGACACGTAAAGATATGAATGGAAGGGCAGAAATCTATAAATCCCTTAACTCGGCCGGCTGGCTACCGAAGCGGCCACTACTACTGAGCAATTTAGGTGCATGAGACTACTGCTACTTAACAATTAACATAAGTTTAAGCAGGGTTCGCCTGAAAACCCCAACTCGAAAAAACCCAGCGGGTTTTTCCGGGTCCAACCCGCCTAAAAAATACCACCAAAAAACCCAAATGTGGGTTTTTTCTCAAGAACAGTAAAATGAGTGAATGCATGAACCAAAAAAACCAGTTAAAATGTCATTAAAATGTTGATAGTTTGCTGTTTTAATACAAGAAATTACCAGTAATTTGGTTCAGGCCGTCAGTAACAGGCTTTCTGGGCATTATCTGTACGCAATCTGTTTCTCAACTTAGACCAAACAAGTCCAACAGTTGAAAAAACCCGCTCTGTTAATGCACAGCTAGGTGGAGCACAAAGAGCCCAAAAAATATCACAGAAGGCTTCTGTTAGTTTCTTTGGTTTTCAGTTGGTCTTGCTCACGAGTTGCCACCATTTTGCTGGGGTGAAGCTTGGTTTGACACGCTCCTTAAACAGTGACTTGGGATAGAAAGCATTGTCTTCTAGCTTGGATGCTAGCACTCCAACCCAAATGCTGTGTCACTACCCACTTCTCTGCTGCATCTTCACGCTACAATACTAGGTTTTCCCCCCTTGTTTATGGGGTTCATAATGATGAAACTA
This sequence comes from Lithobius niger, assembly GCA_023313725.1. Taxonomy (NCBI): domain Eukaryota; kingdom Metazoa; phylum Arthropoda; class Chilopoda; order Lithobiomorpha; family Lithobiidae; genus Lithobius; species Lithobius niger. The sequence goes on along the minus strand of JAHWFP010173745.1, from coordinate 18,165 downwards.
CCCAATACCCGAAACAGCCAAAAAAAAAACGATAAAACCCCAAAAAACAAAGCTGGGCAGGGTTTTTTTTCGAAAAAACCCAGGTTTTTCCAAATCCTGAGTTTAAGTTTGTCGCAATAGAACGGATCTGGCAAGGACCGGGAGGACGCTAACAGCCAGCCACAATCTTTACGTCATTTCCTGTAAAATTAACGCCTTTAAAGGATAAGAAATTTGTTAAATTGAAATAAAAAGCCATGGCCAGGAATGTGGAAAAGACAGAGGGGAGGGGGGCGGGGTTAGAGACACTAATGCCTTACCACCAAGGTTAGACCTGCCAGGGACACATTGGTCCATGCTGGCATCGCCAAACGTGTAGGTGCATGAGAAACATTGTATAAAAGAAATTACATTACCATAAGGAAATCATCATCCAGTTTGTTTATTTTTAAAACAATTTCAGCTTCATTGCATATATTTACGCTCACCATGCGAGGACCGAGTGAAGGGGAATGCGCTGACTGAGTAAGCGAAGTGAACGGAAATCAGAGTTTGTTAGCCAGTATGCGCAAAAATGCACAGAATGGAATCACATTCCCGTGAGGAAATCATCACAGAGTTCGTTTATTCTTAAAACAAGTCAAGCTTAATTGTTTGCATTATAATAAGCAAAGGAGGAGCAATTGGAGGGGGATGCGCTCATTGAGTGAGCGAAGTGGACGAATATCATGCGCAAAAATGTGATTGAAGAAACTTTGTTGGTGAAGCACGGCCATACACATGAGCTACCAAATCGTACCAATGTTGCAACTGATGCATCCAACACCTTAATGGACGGGGCTTTAACTAGTCTAACTACATAACTGTCGTCATGATTGATGCCCCATACGAGTTGGGTGAGTCTCAAGCACGTTTTAATTAAACTGTTAAACGATTTGTTGTATTTCCAGGTACGCAGGCAAAAGTTTAAACAAACTTACCATACTTAATCATTTTGAGAGTCCGCATCGATTGCAAGATTTATAACGTGCAAAAATAAAGCAACTCTTCTTTCATGATGCAGTAGCTTACAACGTTCGCCACTAGTCTTAGTGGTGTCGCCTCTATCGCACACCCTTCTTTAAGAGTACTGGTCGTTTTAGAGCGCCCTTAGCTGTACCCATAGAAAATTTAACGGATTAAATTTTTTTTTAAACACAGTTGATGATGTAACCTACAAAATGAAACGTTAAAAAAAAACTCCTCTACAGACTTGAAAATACAATGTGGTCATTATTACATTTAGTTCGTGTACTTCTTGACAAGACGCGCCGTTCATGCCACAAACATGGAGGAAATAAAAAGCCGCCATTTTGGGAACAAGAAAATTATAGTGGCTAGCACGTAGGTATGCAAATGTTATATTTTTTCTGGTTTTGATGAAATGGTTGTTCGTCTGGAAAAACAAAATAAAACCATACTCACACAAGTTAACTCAGTAACAACGACATCTAGTGGGAAGAATGTACTTTGCTACATCTCCGTTTCTTTTTATTGTATAAAATCCTACATGCAACGGATTTTATTTCTTTTGTATTGACGAGTTAAAAAAGGCAAACCAAGTGTAAATATTTGCCCTTAAAGAAGAATCTTAAAACCTATGAATTTTATATGACGTTCCATTTTATTCCCACAATCCACCAAAACAAAACAAAGCAGCACCTCCTCTCAATTGACTCTGAAAAGCATGATGCGCTTTCATAGCAATGTTTTAAGCCTGTTATGCACCAAAAGCGATCAATATATTTGCACGTGATCATATCGATTGCAGACAGGAGGATGGTGGAAATAATGCAGTGCACTACAAACAGGTAATGTTTAAAATCGATAGAGAAGCAAATGGATGTTACGTGTATCAACAATGTTTCGATAAAAAAGGAAAACAGTTCCAGTCCAATGTACGAAAGGGATAATGGGTAGAGATGAATGAAAGAATTTAACAGGAAAAATCTTTCGTATACAAGGGTGAAAAATACAACACAATGAATTAAATACATTAAAAAAATGTGCCCCGCACTGAACAAATGGTCGTCGACATAAATCACTGTCTGTGGGCGTATCGACGGGATGACTCATAACTCATAACGAACTTGAATTAGCAAATCATTCAATTTTAATTTAACGAAGTTATTCCAGGTGAACCATTAGGTCTAAAGGGAATTTCTATTGATCGTACAGCGCCTCACGGCAATAGCGTTACATCTGTTATGTTGCATGCTCGTATTTATGTAACCCTATGTCCTCCACACAGTTATCTCATGTGGAAGCTAAATGACAATAAGTTGCAAATCAACCACCATACATAATTTATATCAGCATGTAGGAGGCAAGTTTTTAGAGGGCACACCCATCCCCTCGAAAATACTATTTTTTTTTCCGGATATTGAACCCGAACTTCAGATAAGTCCTACCCAACAAACCATAGGGAATACAGGCAACATCGTGTAAATCACAATCCGTGAGCATTTAAAAATGCCGTGCATCCTTAATGAAAACATCCCGGACTGCAAAATCATTCGTGGCATGGAGACTTAATCCTAAGTTATCCACTTATCCACATTTGGCATTCACATGACCTGGCATTCCACAATTCGAACATCGTCTTTATCGACACTATTTATGGTGATAACACAGAGTCCTGCTTTCAAAGGGAATTCAAAGTCAGTTACACTTTACCATTACCAGTTTCATGCCCTTGCTCGCTTTCATCCAGGCACTCACATCGGACCTTACTCACAATCAAACTAACTGTCACAAGTTAACAATTCAATTTTTTTGGTTCAGAGATCCAACGAAATGTTACCGTCGCAGTGCTTCATCTTCCTATTACATCAGTAGTAATTATGTATAATTTTGTGTTCCATGATCTATTACAATGACACTCGCACCGTTACCGTTAACGAAGGATTGAATCAGATTTGATTCACTACTTTTTCACAGAGTAGTCTGTAACTCAAATACTTCAAACCGAACCAAAGCCGGGAAAAAAAACACCAAACCGGACCTTTAAAAGTATTGGTTTGATTCCTCCTTTCATCTTTGACAACTTCAAATTTCCAATCATTGCAGAGTGGAACCCATTTTTTCGCCTCAGCTGGGATTAACATTCACATTATCATGATAATTCCTCCTGATATAATGGTACGACCATGCCTCGCTTATCAGCACTAGCAAGGTCAAGATAAGAGACCAAAGGGACCCATCCAATTCCTCCAATATTCGTTCACTCTCTTCCCATCATATCGTACATCAACCTAAGTGATGAAGGCTGTCACAACCCTTCCAGTCGTTTAGGGAATTCCATCGAGGATGGCACAAAATGTCAGACGGGCAAGTCTACTGACAAGGCGGCAACAGACATGCCGTCATCTCAATCTCAGGAAAAAATGTTGCCAAAGTTCTTAAAGAGCTCATTTACGTGCGCGGTCCAACGTTAGAAAGTTGCGCAACCTGTTTTTCACTGTACAACTTAAAGCTAAAATGATATCACCAGTAATTGGACATGCCGACATGATTTGCCATTAACTAATTCGTGCTCATCTTGCAAAATATAGTGGTATTCCTGAATATTTCCATCTTCTTCTCTGAGGAACGTCTTAACAAGGTGTTAAAACACGATGATGTAGAATGACAGATTAGGAGCCATTTCATCCTCGTCTGTCATCCTATTACCATCATGAATTAATCCCCAGTGAAGACGTTCCTCAGAAACAAGAATGACGTATTCAGGAATGCCAGTATACTGCACTAGCTGGGTGAACATTTTCATTCTTATTTTTGTCATGACTGTACCCCAACAACACATGATTTTTTTAAAGTCCCCAGTGAGGTACAATGATGGACAAATTAGGTCCAATCCCATCAAAACTCAACCTAAACAAAAGATTACCTGACACTGCGTCAATGATTTTAGTAATCCAAGAACTTTCTGCTATTGTTTACGACAACACTGTGTGTGGCGTGGGTCCGCTGAGCAGTTTTCCAGTTTTTAATCATAACTTCTAAGGGCTTTCACCAACCAATTCGACTATTCCACCAACGAAAAGGCCATGTCAGCCAATGGATGGTGTATTGGTATGTCAGAATTGTCAGGAGAAAGTTGCCTGCAGAACCCTTTAAATTGTCCGTGACGTATCGGCAGCAAGCTGTTTTAAAATCCTAGCCCAGAGGTGATGGTACTTCTACTTTAAGGGACTAATGTCAGGGCCATTTTTTAGATGCACACAAAATTATGGAATAAAAGAGAGAGAAAAAATATTGAAAGTATTTATTGCTGTATGAATCCAAACAGAACACACGTGTCGCTTTACAATTGAAACTTCCGCCCCAAAAACTCATCTCTCCCAATGTCACAAACTTGACTTTAACGAAAACATAAACAAACCATTTTCAGTTGAGAAGATGCAGTAAAATCCTAGCCAGTCGCTTTAGGAAGCATCCAGCCCAGACATTAAGGTAGCTATAAGGCCTGTAGCCGGGGGCCAATTAGCCACAACGCAGCCCATCAATCGTCTACCTGGGCAACCGATGCAATGTGCGTCCGCACGCAACTGCCACCCACACAGTCGATCGATGTTGCCGACCGACCTGCACCTGCCCAGGTAACACCAGAATAGGACATTACATCACCCTTTTACTCACCTCCCAAAGGAGGATCTCTAGCCTGGCTTCCCACGACAGGAAAGGCCACTCCATTTTTCTTAGTTATCGGACTCTGCACGCATTGTATTTTTTGGCAAAACGGAAAGGAAGCACTAGCGTCATGGAGCTACGGTTAGGTGCATTCGCTTTAAATTTATATACACATTTTTATTTACTTACTGGTTTCTCGTTGTACGATATGTCATGGATATGGGCACTGTACAGTTTGATGTCATGACTCGGACACCTGATGACTAGTCATGCTTACATCATTACATGCTCGTTTTCCTGACAACATCAAGTTCCCGGAATTGATTCTTTCTGAACACGCTTCAAGCTGGGTTTCTACCTAATTATGCGATATGATCTGGGCATTAGGTTTCTGACATGGTGGACAGCCAATTTTTAGTTCCTTTCAGAGGTCAAGCACTTACCGCTCGAAAATTCAGGAGGCAAATGTGTTTTAAATGTACTTAAATGAGGCCTCGAATAATAGGTTTTTGTTATCACATCTGTCGACCTTGTGTTTGACCTTCAACTTTAATTAGTTTCGTCACGAAGCTAAAGAGAATACAACGGGAGCAGTGATTTACAGTATCTCATATAAGTGTTGGGTGGTAAACTGCGGTACCAAATATATAACGGTACCAAATACCGCGCATCGTTAAAATGTTACCGCGCAGGCATAAATATACCGCGTATTGTTTTAATATGAAAAAGGTGATAAAATTATAACAATAGTTCATTCAGTCCTTGTGTTAAATGGCTCAAAGGAGTGCAACAATCAGTTAAAGATCAACAATGATAAAACTGGAATTCTAAACAATGCACGAAAGTGGAGCCAACTTTGTGTTTCTTTGATGCTGGTTGTTTATATTTGCATTGTTGTTTATATTTGTATTTCTATTGGGTAGCGTGTTAAATTGATATTTTAGAAGAAAGGTTTATTGGCGTAAAAAAAAAATAAGACTTTTTTTTACAAATATGTGGTGAAACATATGTTAAGCTTAAACCACTCGGGAAAAAAAACAATATTTTTTTACAAAAAAAAAACTATCAGCAAAACCAATTCTTTAATAAAATTTTTCTTATTATGTAATAATCAGTTGCTGGCACCGCAGCAACGTAATACCAGATACCGTCTCATGCTTAAGTAACTCGGAAAGAAGAGTACCAGGATAGGAAGCTTGGTACCGGTACTGGCATGGGCCCCAGAAGCAGAATATTTTCAGCCGATCGGCGACAAGCTTTTTGCAAACTAAAAACGGTCTGCGGGAAGAGGGAGATGTCTGCGGGTGGCAGGAAGGGTGTGAAGATGGAATTTTGCATTGTGCAAATTTTTGAGTTAGGCCAATTTGGGTTCATGAACAAGTTTCTTGCGAGAACTTTTTTCTAGACCTTTGTAGGTTGTTTTTTGCTAAACAACTTGAGAACAACGAAACCTATCGTCATGACAATTCCATTCCATCAATTCCAATTTCAATTTCCAATTTCAATTCCATTCAAAAGCTCTCGAATAAAAGGGTTAAAATGGTGTATTTGAACATCAAAATCGGTCAATTTTTGGCGAAATTATCCCAAAAAGAAGACTATGAAAGAAAAAAAGTGCAGGATAAATCGTACTGCAACACTGCCAGCCATACTGCGATGTAGCGTCACTCCGATTCTGCTACAGGGGCACGGGCTAAAAATTTCTGGTACCGCCCAACACTATCTCACATAAGTGAAGTTGTAAACTTGTGGTGCTCCCTTATACAAACATAATCTTCCTTTGGTTGAAGATCTCAAAGTTTTCTGACGCACTCGTTTCACACAAACACCACTGAAATTAACCTTCATTTTCACTACCGTTTCAAACATTTCCACTGAAAAACTAACATCCATCCGCAAAGCGCTACATTTCAGTGGACACAGTAAGCAAGTAATGCAATACAACTGTAAAGCTTGCACGCAAGCCTAAATAGGAGGACTGGTCAACATTTCTATCAGAGTACGAATGTTTGGTCAGAGTTAGTATTTGCAGAAACAACTGCAATTCAGACCCACCTCCATCTTGCTTCGAAGGGTTGCAACCAATCCAGACGCGTCACTCCATTTGTCTTAGTTAGCGTCCCAACGCTTGCATTTTTCAGGAAGCTTGCATTTTTCAGCAGTGGGCCAGTTAGGTCATCCTACCTTGAGGTTCGATAAAGCCGCAGCCCCGACTAAGGGGGACAACATCTCAAACATTTATGCTTTCAAGCATACATGCTCTGTTTCACGAAGAGAGGAATATATCCAGTGAAACAGTAAGTCCTCAGCACAGTGGTAAAATGAATAACTTCCAGAAGGTGTTGCATTAACTATAGCTGGTAGCTGATTGAAGTTATAGCCACAATTTTGGTACCCCACGTCGCAAAAAAAAAAGGTACTAGTCGGTTGAGCAACCTCCGTAACTACTGAAGTTATCTCAGCACAAGAGGAGTCCCAGGAAAAGCCTAACATACGTGCCACAATCGACATGAGCTAGAGTGTATTCCAAGACCCTAGCAAATGAATCCGACTTTAACAAATACAGATACGAACTTTCTAACGTTACTTAAAATAACACTCAAGCTCAGCGCATAAGACGGATAAAACACTGAAACCTACTATTTCAGAGCATGTCTCAAGTTGGCTACATTATCAACAGAATTAAAATAAAAACTTACAAAATCATCACGCTTAATCCTTTCCACTAAATCTTAACAACATCTCCACCCCCCCCACCAAAAAAAAAAAAATAGAAAAATCAATAAATAAACAAATAAAAGAAACCCCCTTGTGAATTATTAATATTCCTTTTTTTACTGCCCTGAATTGTCTTTTTTTCTTTTTAATTCTCTGTAACGACAAGTAGAGA
>JAHWFP010173744.1:0-41795 GCA_023313725.1 Lithobius niger | reverse complement strand
CATTTTTTTCCCTCACTGTAAGCCAGCCATTGGTTCTTGTTAAGCCATTTATGTGGAAAAGAACGATTTCTTTCATTTTGCATCGCTTGTAGAAAAACATGATCTTGATCTAGATCCTAACAGTCTGTTAAAAAATCCAATTTTTCCTCCGTTGAGAATACCTGCTTTTTGCTCCATCTGGTTTCGGCAAAGTTTCCTACATCCAACTTGCATTAAATAAATACAGATTTCTTCAGGCCGTGTCAGTATGGCTCAGAGGTAGACCTCGGACTTTGAATGTTTCAAAGATCGTGGGTTCGATTCCCCGTTCAGGCAGTCTGACATTTAAGTCCAAAAAGGCAACGTTAATAGGTTTGCATCTGTATTTTTTTAACCCTTCTGAGCCGACTGGATTTCCGTTCTGTTTAATCCAACTTACGTGATGCTGTTTTCGACTTTTTTAGCTGGAAGATTTTCATGTAGTTCTGGACAGCCTTCATCTTCATTTCTATTATTTCCTGCCGTATTACTTCCTCGCAAAAGCCTTTGATTTTCACTTGCTTCATCTACTTACGAGTTTTGCCCACAGGGGCCAGTCACGTTGTCCGCGAGCGCCAGCGAGCAAGTGAGCGGACTGAGCAAAGCGAACCCTGTGGTTTTGCCAAAGAAAGTCAGGGAATGAAGAATGTGGTATATGTGGGTAGCTCCACATTAGTGTTGGGCGGTATACCGGTTCTCACGGTGTGGTGTACCGCGGTACCAAATACCGTGCCTTGTTATATTGTTTTAATATGAAAAAAGGCGCTAAAATTATAACAATAGTTCAGTCAGTCCTTGTGTTGTAGGGCTCAAAAGCAGTGTAATAATCAGTTAAAGATCAACAATGGTAAATTTGGAATTCTAAACAATGTTCAAAAGTGGAGCCAAATTTCTGTAACTTAGATGCTACAACCAGAGTAAGAACCAAACGAAAAATAAAATTGAGGTCAGTGGTCTACTTGGTGATCATTTTTTATGTGTATTTTTTTGGAAGGGGGGAGGGGCTATGTAAATGAAATTGATGGTTCCATTTCCAACCTTAATTAGTTTGATTAGGCTACTTAATACCAAAGGAAGTACCGCCAAATTTTAAGAACCGTTAAATACTGAGTACCGCAGTACCTAGGCTGGTACCGGCACCGTCACAAAAATATCGGGTACCGCCCAACACTACTCCACATGGATATTGCTGAATAGCATATGTTCTCCTTGCCTACCACTAGGGGCAGTACTAATTAACTATGTATGGTTGCATTGCATCTTGGGTATCAAGGTGCATTATGGTTAGGTAATAAAGGCTATATAATGTAACAGCCAGCAGTGATACCTGCTGCCTGTCACTACTCAGAACTATTTGATAGTTGTCACTTCTTTCTGCACACCTTAGGGTGTTGGTGGGACCCTGTGTTATTAGCGCATATGCTACATTGGCGACGAGGGTAATTTACAAGTAAACCTTCTAATTATTTCTAGGGCTTAACGGCTGAGGCAGGTACACCCAGGCTTGGGGAACCTAGCCATTTCTAGAATTAATAATTGTTAAATGACACTTTACTTCCAAATACGGTAGGCTACTAGTAACTTGAGTTCCCAGGATTTTGGCAGGTCTTGGGTAGCGGGTGAAAGTAGCCTGAAGATTTCAAGGTCTGTGCTTCATCAACGTCTGGCCAACGCTTGGAGAAGGATGGACTGGATTTCCGGATTTCTGATAATTTGGACAATTGTCAGAGAAGGTATTTGGTAAAGATGCCCGTGCTGCAAAAGTTTTCACCCACATTTTGAGGACCCGATGGCATGGTGTCAGGGGCAATGTGGAATGTTGCGGACGGGTTAGGGGTAAAATCAGGCAGTTAGTTTGTAAATTTTGGTAAAAGTCAATAGTAATAGAATTGCTAAATTGTTCTTTTGCAGGTTAAATGTTTCAGTAAGAAATTTGAACTCTGTAGCCTACTTACAACTAGTAAATAGTGTTTGCTATGAAGGAAGCAAATAGTGAATTTTGATTGCTGTTTTGTAATTAAGTGGTTTGCTGTGTTAAAAGCTAAGATTCAATTATTGCACAAGTAAGAATGTAAAAAATAGCTAGGCTAAGGTAACTATAATTTATGAAACAGTGAGAGGTTTATTTAAATTTGTTAAATTTAAAAGGTGGAATTTGCGACTCCATTTTTGAGTGACATAGCTGTCACAAAATGATTAGCCTAGTCTGTGTTTTGTGCATTTTTGTGGATATTGAAAGATAGCTAGAACACGCAAGTGATTTCAAATTTAACGTTGAAATTAATTTAAACTTAGTGGGGAGATACCATTTGAATGTGGTTTAACCTAGTTTTGTTAATTTTTCTTTCGCTTATGAGCGATGAAGATAAACGTTTAAAAATTCAGATGGAACTGAGGTAGCAAGACGGCTAAGTTATAGTTCTACTTCTAGTTTGGATTCCTGGGGTACAGTTAGTAGTTTAAACAGTACTTTGAGTGGTGAGCAAGCTGTTTTAGTAAATTTATCTAACATGACTGCTACCAAGACCATAAAAGGTTTGACGAGTTTGACTCGGCTTTAGAAACCTGGACTGTTTATTATGAAAGATTGGCAAATCATTTTAGTGCATTTGATATCCCAGATGATAAGAAAGTTGCAATTTTCTTGGCTAGTTTAGGGTAAAAAACGTGTGGTTTGTTGCGCAATCTGTGTGCACCCATAGCGCCTACAACCAAGACTATGGATGAAATAAATACTTTACTTTAGGACAATTTAGACCCTGAAGTTTTATTGCTGAGCGAGTAGCCTATTTCAAAAGAGAAGTTACCGGGGAGTCTGTTGCAGCTTATGTAACTGAACTCGAGCGTTTAACTAGTTAACGAGTTAGTGTCTTTTTGAAAGATGCCTTACGCGACAGATTTGTTGCGGGCATTAAAAATGTGAAAACGCAAGAGAAGCTGATGTGAATGGATCCGGCACTGGTCACTTTTGATGAGGCCTGTAAAATAGCTCTTGCTCAAGAAAGAGCAGAGGCCAATGTTTCAGGGTTTCAAGCTTCATCTACTCATCAAGTAAAGAGTAAGCGTCCTTCTAAGTTTAAAAGTAATAAAACGTGCTACTGTTGTGGATATGAGAACCACATTCGTCCTGAGTGCAAACGGAGGAAATCAGTTTGCTCAATTTGCCGGGAGGTGGGACTTAGGCGTATGTGCAAGTCAGGAAAGCCGGGCGCCTTAAGCACTGCGACCTCCACTTCTTCTAAGCCAAAAATGGCAAACAGTGACGGTAAACGGAAAAACTATAAGTACTCTAAAAAGAGGGTACACTTAGTAGTTGAGGAATCGGCAAATTCCGATTCGGACGCCACGTGTCAGGAGTCAGATGAGAGTTTGAGCTTTAATATTCATACTATGACTTGCTCGCATGTTAATTCTAATAAATGGGTTGTACAGTGCGAGTTAAACGGTCACAAATTAGCATTTGAAGTAGACTCAAGTTGCAATTGAACTTTGATACCCCTTGGTTGGTATAAGACTTATTTTCCTAATGTTAAGCCCTACTTCCATTACTGTTAAAGTCTTGGGTGGGCGAGGTAGTCAAACCTCTAGGAGTAATTAAGCTTAACGTTAAATTAAATAACAAACTGAACCCTTGTGTGCCATTGTTGCACCAGGTAATCGGCCTGCCCTTCTTGGGAAAGGCTGGATTCAAAAGTTCAACTTAAGCCCGAGTCAGTTCTTCAATTTGCAGGTTAATGGTCCTGAATTTGTTACAGAAGATGTGAAGCCTGTTACTGACGCTGACATTTTTACTCGTTTCCCCGACCTGTTTTTCCCAGGTCTTGGAAAGTTTAAAGATTACAAAGCCAGTATTAAGCTTAAAACTGGACCAAAACCTAAATATGCAAAGCTCGACCCGTCCCTTTAGCAGTAAGGGAAAAGGTCGAAGCTGAAATAGACTGCCTGGTTCGGGAAGGGATCTTGAAACCAGTTGACTGTTCCGCCTGGGCCACACCTACAGTACTTGTGTTCAAACCTAACGGGGACGTTAGGATAGTTGGGGGGACTATAGCCTAACCGTCAACCCGGCGTTGGAAATTGAGTCCTTCCCCGTTCCGCGTGCAGAAGAATTGTTTGGAAAGCTTTCGGGGTGTGACAAATTCTCGATTATTGATATATCTGACGCTTTCCTGCAGGGTAAAGGGTTATTCCAGTGGCACAGAGTCCCTTTCGGTTTGGCAAGTTCACCTGGAATTTTCCAGAAACGTATTGAATACGTTTTAAGGGATGTATGTGAGTCGCAACCCTTTAGTGATGACATTTTAGTCGCAGGAAAAGGAAAGGTGCATGATGCTGCTTTGATGAAAGTATGTTCTGCTCTGCAGGGAAATGGTGTCAAAGTCAAATAGGCAATGTGTCAGTTTAATAAGTCCGAAATTAAATACTTATGCTTCAAAATCAACAAAGATGGAATGTCTAACCTTCCAGAGGTTTTGGATGCTATCAGGTTGGCTCCGGAATCTCAGAATGTCTCAGAATTGAAGTCCTATTTGGGGTTTATGAACCAATATGGAAAATGTGTCCCACATTTGGCAACTCTGTTGGCTCCCCTAAATAGGCTTCTTTCTTCAAAAATCCATGGCTCTGGACACCTGAGTGTGTAGATGCCGTGACGGATGCAAAAAAGGCATTTTTGGAATCTATAAAGTTCTGGCCCACTACGACCCTAACCTACCACTTAAATTGGTTTGTGACACGTCTCCCTTCGGGGTTGGGGCCTCGTTGATGCATACCATGGCTGATGGCACTGATCGGCCTGTAGGATTTCTCTCTCGGACCCTTTGTAAAGCAGAGCTTAATAATGCACAATTTGATCTAGAGGCACTTTCGATAGTCTTTGGGGTTAAGCGTTTCCATCAGTTTTTGTATGGAAGGAAGTTTATATTGCAGACAGATCAAAAAGCTTTACTTTGGGTGTTTGGCAATAAGGTAGCTATTCCAGCTATGGCGGCCGCGCGGATTCAGCGTTGGGCGTTATACCTAAATGGCTACCATTTTGAGTTGCAACACATCCCAGGTAAAGAAAATTTAACTGTGGATTTTTTGTCCAGAATGCCACTGCCATATGAACCGCTTTCTAAAGAAAAAGTGCCTGGTTACACTGTCTTGAACCAAAAGGTCATGGACTCATTGCCATACTGTCGGATCAGTTGGAGAAATTTACTATTAAAGATAAATTGCTAGCAACAGTTTATATTACACGTTGGATGGCTGGCCAGACAGAGTTGACAGTGAGTTTTTGAAACCCTATTTTGTGCGACGTTTGGAGCTATCTCTACAGGGTCGTGCAGTATTTTGGGGACATCTTTGGTCATTCCAGAGGTTTTGAGACCGCATGTTCTATCTGAATTACACAGTGGACATTGTGGGATTGTTCGTATAAAAGCGCTCGCGCGTTTTAGAGTCTGGTGGCCAGGCATTGATGCCGACCTGGAAAAAAACCGTAAAAACTTGTAATCCATGTCAACTAAATAGAGATGGAAATGTAACTGGCCGTAAACATGTTTGGGAGAGACCAGCAACAGCTTGGCAACGTCTGCATGCGGATTTTGCTGGCCCATGTTTTGGGGGAAGAATGTTTTTGGTTGTGCTTGATGCCTATTCCAAATTTCCGTTTGTATTCGAAATGAAAAGCACGATAAGTACATGTATCATCAAAATATTCCGAGAGTCATTTTCTACTTACGGATTATGTTCAACAATCGTGTCTGACAATGGACCGAATTTCGTAAGTGCCGAAATGGAAGATCTTCTAGCTGAGAATGGCATCAAGCACGTTTTATCCAGTGAGCAATGGTGCAGCTGAGAATCTTGTTAAAAGTTTCAAAAGGTCATTAAAAGCGAGTATTTGTGAAGGCCAGAGCATTGAAAATGCACTGCTAAAATTTCCTAACACAAGCCCATAGCATTCCACATTGTACTGCAGTGATAAGCCCAGCTAAATTATTTCATGGCAGAAACCCGAAAATACGTCTATCGTTGTTGGTGCCTAACGAGAATGACAAGGTCGAAAAATCACAATTGCGTCAGCTAAAACCAACTGCACATAAGCGTGATATAATTTATGCACTGAACCAACCTATTTTCGCTAGAGACTATCGTGTAAATTCGAAGACACGATGGCTTGAAGCAACGGTGATTGTCGTTATTGTGTCAAAATAAAAACCAGTGAAGTTTGGAGAAGGCCCGCAAATCAATTGTGCAAGCATGAATTGACGGAAAATACATCAAAATCGTCAGAAAACACACCAAATTCAGCGGAACACAGGTCAAAATTGGCGCCGACGGTGTCAACATCGATTCCAATTGACAATGTTGTTTCCGTTTCCGATCCGTCGTAGCGTTGGTGGGAAAATCCGTTGTTTCGGGCACGAGAGGGCATCACTGTGCGGCGTGAGTTGTCTGGTGAAATCGCGAGTGAATCGGCACCAAGGTCGGCTGGGAGTGAAGGGGCTGCAGCTCTTCAAGATTTGGTCGTCGTTGCGTCGCCTGCTCCCCCAGTGTTGTCGCCGGGTATTGCAGGTGTGTATCATAGAGTGGTCGCCCCTGATACTATACCCATTCTGAACGTGTGGATTTATCTGTTCCACAAACTGTCCGTGGTATGGGGGGAAATAATGTTTCGCAGACCGTCCTGGGAACAAATGTTTTCATTCCAACTCGTTGTTTGAATAGAGCTATTAAGAAGCCACAACGTCTTGATCTGTAATGCTTAGATCTAGTAGTTTGCCGGATGACAGGCAGCCAAAATGTTTGGTTTGCTTCATTTTTGTTTGGTTTGCCTTGGTTTCAGTGGTTATTTGTCTTAGTGTTTCTGGATTATTCGTGATGTTCTTATTATAGTGTTGTCCAATTAATAATGAATTTTGGTCGGGGGGGAGGCTAAGTGAATTGGTCGAATGAATGCTTTGCGTGTTTTCATGTAGTTTTCAAAAAGGGAAAAAAAAGCTTGTGGAGTAGTGGAATTTTTACGTAGTATTGTATATATCGGCTGTTGTTGTATATAGATTGTTACAGATGGATATAAGTATAGAGTGTAGTCACTCTCTAGTTTTCTCGGGGTGATTGTGGTATATGTGGGTAGCTCCACATGTATATTGCTTAATAGCATATGTTCTCCGTGCATACCACTAAGGGCAGTACTAATTAACTATGTATGGTTGCATTGCATCTTGGGTATCAAGGTGCATTATGGTTAGGTCATAAAGGCTATATAGTGTAACAGCCAGCAGTGCCACCTGCTGCCTGTCACTACTCAGAACTACTTGCTAATTGTCACTTCTTTCTGCACACCTTAGGGTGTGGGTGGGACCCTATGTTATTAGCGCATATGCTACAAAGAGGGAATACCAATATAGTGGTATTATGACCGACTGGCTATACCCACCCAAGAAGGGTTTTTAGGGGTGGAGGGTTGAAGGTTAAGTAAGTGAGAAGGACACAGTTGGTTGACGAAAGAGTACGTTGCTTGGGGGAGGAGCAAAGTAGGCAGATTACAAAGTATTTGGCAAGCGCCTGGAATGCGTTACTTGGATTACTAGCGGGGAAATGGTTTCAAGTAGGGAAGGGGACTTATCCAAAAATTGTCAGACGCTTTAATGTTCCTAAATTTATTTTTAGTTTATTTTACGATTAAGTGGCTACTAACAACATTCACACAGCTTGACCTAAAGCAAAAATAAAGAAATTATAAATTTTAAAAAAGGGCAATTTTTTTCCTTGCTACACTTCCTTGCGTTTCGAGGGGGGGGGGGGCATGGCCCCCGTGGCCCCTCCCTTCCCTGCGCCACTGGGCTTACCAAACTTATATTTACACTTTGGAGAGACGAAATTTGTGCTGTCTCAGCGATGCACCTGATGGGCTGAGCACACGAGCGACAGCGATGCGCTCATTCGCTGAATAATGGCCTGTTGGATCCGATTCGGGTTTCTCATCCGTATGCTCAGCAATACTATGTAAATAGTGAAATGTGCTGACTTTAACTATTTAATAATTAAAGAATCGAAGTACCAACATGTTCCTGGCGAACAAGAGTACAATGTTAAAGCTCTAAATTGTTCATATGTTTTAGGAAATATAGCAGTTCGAAATTAGCGTAGAATTAGGGCCGCTTACCACAATAAATAAAACGGAAAGAGCTACAAGTGAGATAATCGTACCATGACATGCGCTTCCTGATAACATACAGAATCATTCAGCAACTATAGTAAATGCTTTAAAGGCGCCGTTTCTCCTTTTCAACTCCCTAGATTGCAGCACTGTAAAATCTTCAAGTAATATAAAGAAAATAGCGGTAAGTTAAAAATGGAGCAACACTATTTGCAGTAGTGCCGCGGTTTTCGTAACTAAAACGAGACTATGTGACCCACATCAGTCTATTTGATGACTAAGAATCTGGAATGTGGATGCTGTGTTTAGAATATGGGCAACGCTATCGAAATGATAAACAGGCACCTTTAATAAACTTTGCATGATTAAACGTCTTGTGGGTCGGAAAAACTTTGACGTTATTTTTGTTGGTTTTTTCGCTTATTTGAGGGTCATACAATCAAGTTACAGCGACAAACATAGGCCTAACGGAAGCGCAATTTAATTATCTTTGATTTAATCCTACTCCCATCTTTGTAGGTGCCTTCCTTGGTTCAGATGAAGTATAGGTCCACGCACACACGCCATATCTACATCATTAAAGACGTGCGACATGTGTGCGTGCAAGCGTGTCTCTACTCCTCTGGAACATATGCACCTACAAAGATGGGAGTAGGACGAAATGAAAGATAATTAAATTGCGCTTCGGTTAGGTCTATTTTCATCGCTTCAACTTGATATTATGACCCTCAAAAACGCGAAGGAACCTGATTAAATAACGTCAAAGTTTTTTTTTTACCCTCGTGATGTTCGTTCATAACGTCATAATTTGTTCATGCAAATCTAGAGCAAAGTGAGATGATCTGGAAAAGGATGCACGCAAAAAATAACCTAAAAGGACGACATATTTTGCAACATACCAAGTATAGATCTTAATATTGGTTTTGTGTCAACTGACTTGATGCATGGAAAAATTAGACACGTAGATCTGGTTTTAAAAGTGTGTCAAACATTCACGTTTCTGAAGCAAGGAGGTGCATGGATTGAGCGAGCAAAGCGAGCGATTTCCACGTAAACTAAACCTTTTCAGCTCTCTCAATCTTTCATCCCACTTTCGTAGGGGTTTACTTCTGGAGGAGAAGACGTACGAACGTGCACAAACAAATCCTATGTTTTGAATGATGTAGGTGAAATGCAGACGTGATGAGTAATGTGATCAACGAACTGTAAGTAACAATTGCAATTAGTTTGCATCGAAATAATCAGTACATCGATTTTGTGATGCTCTTGGAATAAAGAAATTATACGAAGTTTGGATCGACGCCAATGGAGTGAGCAAAGCGAACGATATGGCTAGTACATAATTAAAAACTTTTGATGTGCGTGTGAGTGTTTGTACCTCTCATCGTCTTGACCCAAGGCACCTACAAAGATGGACCAAATGAAAGGTAATTAAATTGCGTTACAGTTAGGCCTATATTTTTATCGCTACAACTTGACATACGACTCTCAAATACGCGAAAAATACCTGAAAAAATAACTTTAAAGTTTTTTTTTTACCCTCATAATGTTTGTTCATGACGTCATAGTTTGTTCTTGCACGGGTTAAAATTTGTGGCAAACAAACCGTCTTGAAGCTATTACTGAGACGATCTGGAAAAGGACGCATGCAAAAAATAACCTAAAAGGATGACGTATTTTGCAGCATACCACATACAGGTCTTAAAATTGGTTTTGTATCAACTGACTTGATGCAAGGAAAAATCGGACCTATTGACCTGGTTTTAAAAGGTTGTCAAACATTCGTGTTTCTGAAGCACGGAAGTGCGTGGATTGAACGAGCATAGCTAGCAATTTTCTCGTAAAGTAAACCTTTTCAATGTGTGTTTCGCTTTGCTCTATCAATCTTTCATCTCTCACTTTCGTAGGGGATTAATTCTGGAGGAAGAGAACGTACAAATGTGCAAACAAACAAATACTATGTTTTTAATGATGTAGGTGAAATGCAGACGTGCTGAGGAATGCAATGAACGAACTGTGAGCAACAATTGCAATTAGTTTGCGTCGAGATAACAAGTACATCGAGTTTATGATGCTCTTGGAATCAAAGAAATTGCATGAAGCATGGGTCGACGCCAATGGAGTGAGCGAATTAACTATATGGCTAATGCGTTTTTAATGATGTAGGTAGCTTAAAATGCACAAAATGTTACTTAACCCTTTTTGCTTTTGGAATACAGCAAAAACATGAAAAACTGCTTATACACTATACTGACATGAGGTGAGCACAACTGACACATACTGTTGAGGTGGTAAATGAGACAATTTGTACCTCAATAAAATTTGTTTTAGTTTTATCAGCATTGTGGTAAGTCTCACTTAACAAACATCATGAAGATAAACTGAGACTTTGGTATTTTTGCTCATTAGGTGATGCTACAGAACGGCTTGGCTGGCAACTGGAATGGGATTACGGGGAAGAATGGCCAACTGGAAAAAAATGGAGTACTGTTTCGCAGAAAGATTCTGGAAAAAAGACAAGATCAACAAATCTTTATAAGGACTTACTTGAAAAATATTTAAACTTTGTCAACACAAGTGGTGTGAAGAAGGGCCGCAGTCCAAATATTAACACCTCATTGAAACCTAAAAAGACGTGTAGTAAAGTTATGAAAATATGTGAAGAAAAGTTAATAGAAATGGCTCCCAAGTATGATTATCAGAAAATTACTCCTGCTGGTAAGACACGGATTTTAAAGTACTTGACTTCTGAGATAGTTTCATCGTGTGCTACCTTGCCTCAGTTTGCATACCCATTGCATACCCATATCAGGAATTCTTGTGATGGCAGCTTCTCACAAACAGTGCCTCAAGCAGCCCACCAACTCCAACGAGGTCAGAAAAACAACAGCAATAGTGGGCATTCAAAATTTGTAATTTGTCATGGCCCTGGTAAGCTTCCAGTTGAACACCATGAAAATTCTTCCCACACCGGTTTACAAAGACAGATTGATTCTTCGAGTGCTGGGCAAGTAACCGTTATTGTTTTACTTCCTCGTCCCCATGATTCGGATCTTCATTCCAGTCGTGAGAATGTTCCTGCCTCACATATTCATTCAGCATGCCCAGTGCCATCACCATTTCCATTTTCTCATCTCCGTTCTAATAGCAGCCCAACTTTCAATAAAACGTACAAAAAAGATTTACCAGAGAAATCTGATGACCATAATGTTTTTATGGATTCAGGTTTTCACAACAATACTGATTTTCTGTCGCCCCATGGCTCTTTAAAGAGAAGTACTACTACATCCACTAAGCACTCAACTGGAATTGAGTATATAAGTGCAGTAGACTACCGAGCGTCTTTAATCAGTAACGATTGGTGTTCTGTTTCTAAAACCGAGTCACTTCAAGATGAAACTGATGCTACAGATTATCAGAGTGTGTCTTCATGGGATACTGTTGTAGGAAGCGGTGAACGGAATGCAGCCTCCTTTGTTTTTCTGAGACCTTGTGGTAGGAGACATACTGTTCAGGCATCTGACAACAAAACAAGTGTGGTTGTGGAGAGACCTTTGTCGTCTTCTAGTTTTGTTAGTATCTGTGGTGATGAATTAAACTTGCATGTGTTTGGACCAGAGCACAAAAAAATAATGCCTCCTATTCGGCCACCTAGTGCAGTTAAGAAATGTGAACAATGGCTAAGCGACACGCCAGAATATGTTAGTGATCACATGCAAACGGAAGAAATATATCAACGAACTGAACTGTG
This sequence comes from Lithobius niger, assembly GCA_023313725.1. Classification (NCBI taxonomy): domain Eukaryota; kingdom Metazoa; phylum Arthropoda; class Chilopoda; order Lithobiomorpha; family Lithobiidae; genus Lithobius; species Lithobius niger. Next base: position 29,877 of record JAHWFP010173744.1, on the reverse strand, counting down.
TTTGCATTTTCCACCAGACATGAAACATAGTGTTCAAAAGAAACCGATTCCTTCTCTCTCTTCCCAGATGCCGTTAACCTCAAGGGACTGTTGTTCTGAGGCAACATCAGACCAGCCTATTGAACAATCTAGCCAGAACATCTGTTCTGTTAATAATGACTCTGCTTTGTCATTGCCATTTTTAAGAACATACACCTTAAGAACTTTAAAGGAAATAGGGGAAAGTGAAATGGTACAGAACTTGCCAATACCAGTACATCAGGATTCACTCATTGTAATTCCTGACTTATCAGGTGATCAAATACGTAGGCTGCCACTCAACGAAGATGAACTGCCATGCCATATTCCGCCAATTAGTCAATTCATTTCAGCGAATGACGATAAAAAATGTGCTCATCGCATATATACATGTCATGAAGTTCCATGTCATTATGAGTTACTTGCAACTCCTAGACAGTCAAACGTGTTAGATGCAGTCACTGATCCAGTTAATGATGGACTTTTAGTTTCATTTCCTGACACTGGGAGCCAAATGTATAAGCTTGTACCTGTCAATATTCACTGCGACGATTCTATGAAGAAGGCAGTGCAAAATCTTATTTTTACCGATTTTTTGGCACCAATTACTGGTAGTGGTGCATGTAAAAATATATCTGAATCGTTGGAAGTGATATTACACAGAACTGAATCTAGTGAAGCGGAAATACATGCTATTTGTGAGGAGCTAGAATTGCTCACTTCTGCTGCTGGAGAAGCTGATTACTGCATTAGCCCCAAGACCTTGAAATCTTGCAGTTTAGAGAAAAAGAAAACCGATGAGATAGAATTCCTTAGAGCAGTTAAGTCCTTGGATTCAGCAAAATCAGCTGTGGTAGAACTCGTAGAACCCCAAAAATGCATTTCAAAAAGTCCTTTAAGAGAACTAGTTCAAGAAGATCCTATTACTTGTCATATTGGATTAAAATCGGAGGGTTCAATGTTTACTATGGCTGGCAGTTTACTCGAAATACAAGGCTTGTCACATCGAAGTCAATTAGACCAACAGACAGCAGGTGGCAATGCCTCGCGTACTATACTACCAATACTTTCTCCAACTGCAAATAAAGTTCTCTCCACTCATTCTGGGCCTTTTTCTGCACCTGGTCAACATCGTACAAGTATACTATTACCAAACAGCACTTCTATTGCTGAGAGCCAGCAAGAATGTATAGATCACAGTAATGGACGTAAGTCTGCTGGTGCACAAGTTAAAATTACAACACCTAAGATGGGAATAGACTGCTGCTGCCAAACGGGGAGTGCACGTAGTGAAGCGAGAACGTTTTCACCTATTTGTCCGTGTGCGATGAATATTTGCCCATGTGCAAATGCTTACACATCTGCACAGAATTGCACCTGCGTCCAATTGCTAAAGAAAAGAAGAGTGGAAATAGGCTGTTCCTGTTGTATTAATACTTGTGCATGTGCTCAACAACTGGATAAACCCCAAAAAATGGTTAACTGTTCATGTCAAACCAGTGCAAAAAGAGTGTCTCCTGTTTTGAAGTTTTCATCCGACCATGAAAATGTTTGTAGGTCAGAATTTAAGTCATGCGATCAAGTTGCAAGTCCAAGTCAAAGCTCAGATGAATGTTGCATTGAACCCGATGAAGACTATAATGATACCAGAGATAGAGATACATGTACCACAATTCCGTGTCAGCCTTCTCCAACTTCAAGACTCGATAACCTTTGCCAAAATACAGACTCAAATTATGTTCCAAGAACACTCACTCTTCCGCCTGACAGCAGCTCATTTCTTCCAAGAACGAAACTGTCCTTACCCAATTACCCTGATCAGTCATATCAACCTGCTGGACATCAACCCTACCCAGAGCGTCCTTGTCTTCCTCCTTGGAATGGATTATATTATAGTCCAATTGCTCTCCAGCTGCCTCCTGAACTTGTTACAGCCATGATGTTGAACTCGCAAAAAGACGCTAAAACTGCTAGCCATACCACACAGACCACTCATTCCCCTTCTTCCACGTGTAGTAAACTGTCAACTTCACCAGTAGTAGATGATGTTAAATTAAATGATCTCTCTCAACTTTCGGTGAACAGAAACCAGGAAAAGTCTTGTCAGATCAAAACCGAGGTTGTAAAGTTTCGAGATAAAATCACATCCACCACACGGAAAGATGAAAGGCTTACATGTTTAAGTATGACTGTGCGAAAAGGTGGAGAATGGTGTGTTGTTAAAAGCACTCCTACAGAAATAAAAGATGTTAGCCCTAGCCAGCCTCACCCTATTCTACGAACAGAACACAAAGCTGTAACTCATCCTGAGGAACCCAGTGTCAGTTCCACGATGCCGAAACAGATAGATGAGTACAACAAGGTAAAGGAGGAAAAAAGGAGTATGACAATGATTTCTAGGGGGAATCAATGTGATGACGAGGTAAGTGATATATTTGTAGGTCCTTATGTTTAGCATTATGTCACGTAACTGCCGGTTTCAGCTGTCAAGTTGATAAAGTTTATGCCTGGGCCTTGCCTCATGGCTTTCGATTTTCTAAAACTGTGAATGTCTCTGTCCACTTCTGCTGTAATTTGGGAAGGCCCGACAACTTCGACTGGGAAGTGCTGTAGCTCCTGCAGTTTCAAAGGCATGGTTCTTGGACTATTCTTTGACAGTAAGCTTTTGGGTGCCCCATTTAATGCAGTTGGAGATAAATGCAATCATGTACCTAAGAGCCTTATATCTTTAGCGGTCATTAAAGCGGGAGTATAGCTTTTGAACTTGTATCATGCACTGGTATGCTCAAATTTGGTTTATGGAGTGACACTTGACAGTTTACGAATCATTCTGGCGTTCACGTTTTAACATAGGCTCAAACATAGGCACAAAACTCCAATACACCTCTACGCCAGAGCAGGGTAGCATCCCTTAAGTTTCAACAAAAAATGCTACAGTGCTACATGCAGTTTGCTCGGAATGACCAACTATCCGACCAGGAAATAATTTTTTTGGACCATACCTTTGTTAAGCTAGGCACAGTCTTAAGGGAGGGGGCAGCGGTTTTCTCTTTTGCTTGCAGTAGCGTTTTCTTCGTATACCCAACTTTCACTGCTGTGAGCTGTGGGCATGTTTCCAAGGAGTGTCTGCCAGTTTCACCTATCAGCTGAATTTTTGTGCATGTATAGCTATTTATAAGGATGTGCTCTTTCTTAGCTCTTGCCAGAAGAACTTGTTCAACTTTTCTGATTCTATGAGCGAAATACAATGTTTAAGTAACCACATCATCGAATGGCACAGTCCATCCACAACGATATCCTACTTACTTTGGCTGAACGTGAAAAGATTGTGGTCCTTTGCTGGATCCCTACCCAAATTTGATTCCAGCACATACAAGTAGCTCCTTAAGCTGCCTAAAGTAAAAGGATCTACCTCTTTTTGTAACAGAGGTTCAGTCAGTAGTATGGACAAACAAGAATAGTTGTTGGGAGAAGTCATGGGATCAAATGACTGGTAACAATGCTTCGTACGGTGAAGCCCACAGTGTATGCTTAGCCTACTTCTTATTTGCAGCATAAACGGGAGGGAGGAGGTTGTGTGACCCATCCTGAGTCACACCTTCCTGACACGTGGATTCCTTGGTAATGGTCATGTGCCTGAGTGTATTATGTTCTCAACCTCTTTCAGTGGTACACATTTTGACCAAGCATCCTTCTTTTTAGGCATCCCATTGGACTGCAGGGTGATCTCCCAGAAATTATGTAGGATAATCTGGGTTACTTTGGTAAATTCAAATTATTAACCTAGTTTAAGCAACCATTTCTTGCTTGGGCTTGGCTGATAGTATCCTTTCTATTTTAAGGCATTAAGAGCATTCTTTTGGAAACTCTTCAGTCTGATCTCTGAACAGCACATCTGTTACATTTTTCTCTGTGTGGCTGTTCACATAGAGAAAAATATGACAGATGCTGTTCAGAGATTAGACTGAAAAGCCAACTGGACTTCATACCTGCTAGACTTCAAATTTTTGTCGATCTTTAGCCGCCTCAGCTGGATTTAATGCTGTGCTTTTCTCTCCTTGTGCCACTTCATTAGATTGGTTTATTCCTTTCTATGTCTTCAGCTGCTTGAATTAGATTAGAATTTCCCCACATCCCCATACCCTTCTTTTCCTAGTATAAGAATCTTCCTGCCACGAAAGTCGAGTTACTGTTCTCTTCCCTTTCCCTTTCCTCAATCTAGTCTTCTCTTTTAAAGGACTATTCAAGGAACTTGCAATGTTCTTGGACCTGATCAATCCTACATCATTTGCTCTCTTCTCTTGGGATGTCACCTGGATCAAAGCCTCAGCTTAACGATTTGACAGAGCATCAATGAAAATAAGTTGGACTACATACTAGAGATTATACAAAAACCCGTTAAGGGATAAAGGGGCCCATTTCATTTTCACTATAGAAAAACGTCATTCTGGTATAATTAATGGTTGCTGATTAATTATATTTCCAATAGAGTGCCCGTTCTATTACATTTGATTGTAAAACAGAAACAACTGAGCACGATAAGTTAGTTTCATTTAGTTTAGGCCTAATTAGTTTATTTTTTTCCGATTTTTTTTTTATTCAAGGAGTAGTAACCCTTCGCGGATTTTCTTCCCCATAAACAGTTTAGATGGACGATGAGGTAGTTAATTTATTTTAGATAAGTTACAATTATAATGTATCATTTTGATTAATTGTGAAATGGGAGCAATAACAACCAAGACTGCATTGTTACTCGGCTATGGAGGACACTTATTTTGATCACTTGGCGTGTTCCCAACGTTCACGAAAATAGCATTGCGAATGATTACAATCTTGGGATTTAAAATCTCTCCAATGTCACACCATAAAAGGCACCTATTGGAGTTAAACGTGAGCTGAATGTCAAATTTCAAGCATGTCGGGTGCATAAATTAGCTTAAGTTTATCTGGGTAGAATTAGCTAGTAATAAGTAGTAATAAGTAATTAGCATGAAATCAACGATGTTGAGATACCATTTCCGTATTTAAATCCTTTTTGCACATCTTTGAAAGAGGACTTATGTTTGTCTACTCGGTAAACCCTCTCGATCTATACAATTTCTAAAGCTGTCTGTTGCATTAATATTTAGTATTCAATACCAGAAAACACCAGTTTTCATGTCTCGGGTAAGAGCAGCAGTAGACACCATTCGCTCGTGTTCGATAATGTCCCGACTTTGAACAGCAACAGTCAGACTCCCACAATCTGAACTTGATGGGCGAAGCGTATCACGCTTCTAGGTAATTGCTCCCTATTCTCAATTTTGTTACCATCTACTGCAAAATTAGTACCAGCCCATGTTTAAAAATCCACTAAACAATAGTTGGTTCTGTAAAATTTGATTCTGTGAAAGGCCTTCATGATCACTATACTTTTTCATCCTCCTCTCTTTTAACTTTCACTCATCGTCCAGAATGAAAGATTTCTGGGTAAGTTTGATACGAAACGCTGTGACACGCAGGGCCGTTCACATGTGACGTCGCGCCACTTTTTTTCCAGCATGCTAAGAGCCGCTAGTTTTTGAATTAACTTTTCAAAGCTTTTGGATGTTTCAGCTACTTAAACACCATTTGCTTGCACACCGTCGGCCTAAATTTGATGAAAATTAGGGTGTAAAAATTGCCAAAATCGGCTAAACGGTAATCTTCAAACATAGTCAAGGCGATTAGCAATTAATTTTCCGTTTGCTAGTCCCTATTAAAGAAAATTCTTTCTGCAGTGCAAATTGTTCACGAAAAATCGAGTTTGTGTTATCACCGTCCAAAATCTGGTTAATTCGTAACGTTGTGCATCTATTATTTATTCAATAATTAAGTAGCCTACATGAACTATTATTTACTGTCTTGTTTACCTTTTGTTATTTAAAGCATTCGGATAACTGTAAAACGTTAGTAGCGTAACTGAACTGCACGATCCTACATATTTTTCAAAATACGTTATATTAAAATTATAGTTAATTTAAGACATAAAAATTGTGGTAATGAAAAGTGTTATTTTAATTATTCACTGTGAAATGTGTTGTTTGGCTATATGTTAACAAGGGTAGGGCTACAACCAGGAAAAAGTGATAGAGATACGTCATTATACGAAAAAAGAATTGAGTATCTCAGTTATTCAAAGTCGATCCTGCATAGGTGCACCTTTCAGTTATCAACTTTTAAGAATAATTCGTCAACATCCAGTTTTGTTTTGTCAGCGTGATCATTTTAACAAATTCGGTTTATTATCCTTGCGACTTTGAGTTAAAGTGGCACTATCACCGATTGAAAGCAGACGAATTCTGACAACATCTAGCGCTGTGTAGTACCATCTAGCATTTGCTTGCACCAAGTGAAGGAATAATTCATAACGGTATTTCTTTTAACGAAACAAACCAGCCACGACATCCTTAATTATTGAGTGAAAATTTGGTTCATCCTCGTGTACCTGCGAGCAAGCTATAAAGGTTAACAATATCAATGTCGCTAGATTGTTAATTGGGTCTCGAAGTTCCATTAACAACTTAAATCATACTTCAAGTTTGAATAGGCACCAAAAGATTCATTATGATTAAAATCATCAATAACAACAGTGCTGGATCCTGCCGTATCCTGCCATTTGCACAGCATTAGCAGTTCCAGCAAACACATCATATGTAACAAGCGGAGTCGTTCGTTTGGCTCGCTCATTCCGCGTCGTCTCCCCCCCCTCCCCCCCCCCCCCCCCGGCCCCCCCCCCCCCCTCATTAAGTTGCCATTCGGTCGGTAGATGGCATCTTATGTTCGCGCTGCTGGACGTTGCGTTCAGGGCGCTGCAGATACAGATGACTCGTTCGTATGTCCTGCTTGCTGCTGCTGCTGGCTGCCTTGCGGATTTAGTGTAATTATATATATATAGATTGATGGTAGTCATTTACAGCATAGTGTGTTGTGGCCAAAACTTGTGGTGTACAATCGACATACGGAAAGCATACACGAACCACGTAGCATGGAGGTATACCTCAGATGCAATCGTTGTTTTGGAGGCCGATGGCCAAGGGTGAAAAAAAAAACCGAAGAGCCTCCAAGAATATGTCGGTATATATTCTTTTCGAACCAATGTTGCAAGTAACAGTATCCCAAGAAGCTCTCCTTGCACATTTCAGGAACAAATCCAGACTGATCTGCACTGTGGAATCATTTTCAGTAAGAGGTTATCACAACCCGCTAAGCAGACAACAATGCAGATACAGCGACAGTAAGACACAACAATGGAGCCTAGTTGTTACTGTGAGAGTTGTAAAATTATCTTTTTTCATCTGAATTTAAAAACATCCCCAAAAATGGTATAGTAGAAAACAGCTAAGAACGTTCGGTGTGAGAAAGAGAATTGCTAGTGTTGTTTTTACTTTTATTCTTTTGGGGGGGGGGGGGGGGCAAAGAAGAAATTTCGGCTCGCCCCCCTGGCTAAAATTGTTGCCCCACTGCCGCCTCCCCAGTAAAGTGATTCTAGTGTCGTCCCTGCATGTTTTTCAAGATGGTGGCGAAAGCAGTGGCGAGAATCTTGGGAACTTTTGATATGTTGCTCAGGACGATGAACTTTACCTGTGTACCGGTGGTCAGCTTTCTCCTAATTTTGTCCGGGTCACCCCCCAAAATGACCTAATTTGACTGATCTAAACAAATAACGACGACAAGAAAATCCCCTGAAGCAGGAACCCCTGCAATGAAATCGGGCGAGCGTGTCAATTCTATGCCCAAAAGTCGAAACTAATACAGTATTGCCTTCAAAAGAAGTCAAAATTGGTACACTGTTGCCTCGACTAACAATTTACTCTGCGCGGTCATCTCAGCGGCAAGTGTTAAATGACGCCATGCACGAATGACGGTTACTCAGCGGCATGTATTACATGGTGTCTTGCACGAACGCCAGTTAGCTCTCACATGGTACAGATAGCTTAAGCCAAAGCAATAAACTGGGAGTGGGAGGCATGAACGGTGAATACCCGCGTGTGGCTTCTGCTAACCCTGCTCTTTAAAAAATAAAGAAATTGGCAAGGGGGGGTGGGGGGGGGGGCAATGCCTCTCTTACCATTAAGCATATGATGGAGACCAAAACAGTTTTGGGGAGATGATGGGACGAAAAGAAAGGTAGAAGATTGGAGGAAAAAGGAAACTTACAGGAAGAAAAATTGCCTGTCGCAGTCAACTCTTTCAGGCAAAACAAAACCCTGTGCGAAGCCAGGTACAAATGCTAGTAGCTCTTATAAAATAAATCTTTTAGGTATGCAGTCACTTTACCTATTAAATGTTTTCAATAACAACGAAATCTAAACCTTTTAATTGTAAACAGCACTCAAGCTATTAAACTTTCTAGAACTAGGCTACTCCTTATGCTTTTAAACCCATTAAATTCACCATCAATCCTTGTATACCTTTCAAAATAGCATAGACTTCAAAATTTTTTAAATGGCCTGTCATCGTTGAAATTACTCTAGTTTTTCAATAATCACTAGCAATTTAACTTTTCTGTCTTGTTCATACAAGAATAATCTTTTGGCTACTTTTAAATTCAACTCAAACACACTGATTCATAAATTTAACAACTCTTGTCATACACTGGCCGCTCGCTCCTTTTAGCAGAACCTTGAGTTGCACAACAAACTTTGAGGTATAGGGCTTAGGCAAGTCACAGCGTTGATCAGCTTAAAGTTCCCAACTGTGGTCCGACCTTTCTGGGGTTCTCAGAAAACTTCCAGACCAATTAGCAAACAGTACCTTATACATTGAAAAGTTGCACTTGATCCTATACTCACGAACTCCTGATGACTCGATCCAAGAATTCCTTGTGGTTTGTAGTGAATGGCGCGGTAGCTTTGGCCATTCTACTGATGTAGAAGTATCGCACCGATTTCTCCCCTTTCACCAACCCTAGAAAACAAGTAAGTTGGAAAACTTTTGCCTAAACATTATTTATTTTAGGACTTAACATTAATTGCTTAATTCCACCCTCATCACCATTGTAATGTATGAGGTGACTACTGAATTAACGTTAATTAAGATAAGGCTTAAGAACCTAGGTATTAATAATCAATCATCCATACTCGGGATTTAAGGTCTAATTGGTGGCCCTGAATGCAACAGGTTCCTGTCTTCTCATTAACAGAATAAAAGCCATGAATCTTTTGGATTTGGAGCCACTTGCAGATGATAACTCGGGTGATTACTTACGAATATATATACAGAAAGAGAGGCTACAGGAAGCTCTACATAAAGGTAGACATACGGACACCACACTAAATTAGTTGAAATTAATGTTTTTGCATTGGCAATGGTAATGAAATCTTTGCTCAACAGAGTGTTTTTTAAAGACAACCCAATTGAGATGCCAGTAGGATTTTTTATTATGGTTTTTCGAGAATTGTTATTTTGCTTTTTGGAAGATTTTTTGTATGCCAAACAGCTGTCTCTGGTGCGTTGAGTTTTAAAGTTGCTTAACAGCTGTTGGAAATCTTGGTTAGAATGTTAAAATGTATGGCAAAAATGATGATTAATGCGAGACAGCATTGTATAATTTTGCCTGAATGGCTCAGGTGTAGCGTATTTATGAGCATTAGTTGCAGGAATGGTTGGACTCGCTGGATTCACGCGTTTCACTGTTGTGTATTTTGTTGGTGTTTTTTTATTGGTTGCTGCTGGATGTCTCTACTGGGACATGATAAGTTGTGGTTGCATATGGTCTAGTCTTCTGGATATTATGGTTTGGTATGGTTCACAGGAACGACATAGGATTTGTTTAAGATTAGGTAGCGTGGGGTTGTGTTATAATGAGCCATATAATTGGTAACCCTTGGTTGCGAAATGGTCACCTGTGATTTCCGTGTGTGGTAAGTCGTCCCGTAGCATGTTTCAGCATTGAATGCCAGCAGCATGGAGTATTCTTAGTCGCAGCACGGTTTTTGATGCAATTGTTTTCTCTTTTGGAATTTATGAATTCGCGGGTGGAGTTGAGTTGTTTTGTTGTTGAATAACACAGAAGGAGAAGTAGTGCAAATGGTTATGTACTAAAGGGGCGATTGTATTTCTAGGTTTTTGACAAAAGATGTGATACCCCATTTACGAATTGTTAGCCTTGCATTGTGCACTGCTCTTATAAGCCTTATGATTGATGACCATTGGTTAAATTATTGACCTGATTTTCTACTGATCGAGGTTTTGGTGTACCTTGGGTTTGTCCATTTTTCAGCAACGATTGGTCTGTTAACGTATGTAGGGTTTACAGGATTTGTAAACTGACGCTTGTCTCTCTGGTCTTAAGTTTGAGTAACCATTGGGTAAATGGGTTTTTTTTTCTGGACATTACGTTGTAGAAATGTGGAAGCAGTAATTCAACTTTTTGGGGGAAGCAAGGGGTTTATCTGGATGTTTAACTTTTTTACTTTCTCAAATTAAACAAAAAACTAATGAGAATGCTCTTGAGTAAAATAATTCTTACTTTTTTTATTTTTTCTAGACCTGGATGTTAGAAGAGCATTTTGGCTTTACTGACGAAAAGTGTCTTTAGCGTACCTATGGTCCAATCTAGTACTTCACTTTGGATTGCTCACTTTGGGCAGAAGCTTGAAAATTAGTGTCTACCCAAAGTGAGCGATCCAACCCGTAAGCCACCCTACTGTAAACAGAAGCAAAAGCTCTGAAGCAAACCTCAGCAATCGAGCTAGTATCTATATTCGTCTGGCTAATACTGTGCTGGTTTATGTTTACATTCTCGTTGATTTTAGAGTCAACTTACCTCTACGCAATCGAAATGTAGCTAAATTACGTTACGCAAATGTACACATCTTGTTTGTATTCTTTTATGATTTTTCTTTACACTCGGAACTACTCGATATCAAATAACTGAGATTTAATCACATATTTGTTTCAAGTTTTTGTGCAGCAGTACGACTGTTACACAGATTGATGCAGAAGCACAGGTTGATGTCAACACGAACCGTAGAAATTCTGGCCCTGTGACTTCGAACAGCTCGGATAAGAAAAGAAACCAAACTCCCGTCTTGAGATTAGTGTTTGCCTCCAGTGACGAAAGCGATCCTGGTGATGCAACTTTTTATGTGAAATCTTCTAAGTCCAAAAAACGGATTAACAAAAAATCTGCAAGTGCAAGCAGCAACTATATGACAGTAAGTATGATAAATATAAAATAATTCTATTTTAACAAAACCCAAGCCTAACTAGCAAAGGGTCTAGAAATAGTTTTAACAGAAAAGTTTCAGTAACTCCATGAGGTTTTGGTGATGAGCCTAACGGTGGCACAGGATTTGTCCAACCTGACGCAAAGTTGGCCGAACACGGTCCTATGGGAATGGATAACCTGGGCTTTATTGGGCTCATTCCTTCAAGTCAATTGTTGATAAATGTGAAAGAACAAAGGAAGATGTTTGCTCGTCTAAATCCATCTTGACTCACTCGGCTAGTCATAGGTTTCGCACATATTCCAACAGATAGCTGACATTTATTTTCTTCATTCAACATTGTTTTCAGTGTAGAGGAGGAAGGAGTCTGATGGCCCGAAATAAGCTAGGGTATAAGTAGCATAATAACACAGCAAAGTAATAACCTAAATAATATGTATAACATATACAGTATACTGTAGTATGCTGGTGAAGGATTTGGAACACGGTTTTTTGTGCCATATTAGTATTCAGTCTTGTGCAAGTTTTACATGTTTGAGTTTCTGAAGAAGTCTTCTGAGGACCCCTCACACGTTCGCTAAGGCATACACCTTAACACGATTCTCTGCCAGATTGCCAGATTCGCTGCTTTCCGCTGTGCTTTCCGGTTGATTTAATTGTCTTGTCCTTTCGGTTGTTCTATCGTGTTGTTATAGATTAAGTATAAGCCATCTCCTTTGTTTCAATTCACCTGGCATGGCGTGGAGTTTTCATGAGGAAAAGAGCTTCAAGTCTTACATCAGATGCTGAATTACATTATGCCCACTGCCAGTTTTTCTAATACTCTAAAAGTTAATTATATGCATGTGTCAACAAAGACTTTGGTGCAAAATTAAATGAGACTATTTTGCATCATCCCATAACAAAAGCGCTTATGTTAATGACGTGTTTCTCTGTCACATCTATTCGTAAAATTACTCGCTATTACTTTACTGTCACTGCTGCAACAGTTGGTTTCAAATTTGTTAGATGCTTCATTGAGCCTTGGTAGTTATTAACTGGGTAGCAGTTCACCACTTTATACATGCTACAATTTTTGTAAAGCAACACCATGTAACACCTAAGATTTTTCTTGCAGTAAGTAATTTTTGTTATTGTTACAAACCATGCTTAACATAATAACTAGGCTAATTTATATCACCAACCATTAACACTCCCAAGGGGCTTTCCTGTTATATTAGTAAGTTGGCTACCTACAACGAAATTACTTCTTTGTCTCTTCAAGGTCATCTGCTGAACTGTGTGTCGTACAATAGGTATGCAGATTTACCCAATGCCCACACACACCAAATTTGATATATTCTCTTTATGGCTTTGTAAACGTGCAAAATTTATTAAAATCCATCGGGTCAGATCAAGAATCAAGACCCGAGCTGGAACGCAAGTTCGGCTAATGAAATTAGCATATGGCGGCTGTTTCTTTCTTTCGGGTTTCAGACATTTTTTACAATATTCTCTATGGACCAAACTACTTGCACTATAAAGGTATTCTTGGCACATTGTAGATTTGGCTGGAGGGTGAAAAGTTGGCATAAGACCGAATGTCAAACGTCTTCTCATCTTGACTGAATCCCTACATTTTCACTTCGAACTGCAGTAACTTTACATATTAATCCCTTCCGCACCATACCAAACTACTAGGCAGGATGATAAAATAACTTAAAATCCAGCGACGAAAAGAGAACTTAACGAGCACTCCCTGGGAACCCAAGTGAAGTGAACAAAGCGTTACCAAATTGTTATACAAGCTCAGCCTGCAAGCCACGGGATGCGAGATCGAATTACGCTTCTGACCTATGTTCAAGTAATGTGTAGTTAGTCCCTTCCATGCCATGATGTACGCCTTACCAGCAAAAGCGTACTATGGCTTCCCTGGGAACTCGAGTGAATTGAGCAAAGCACTGCCAAGTTGTTCGAGGCTTGACCTACAAGCTAAGGGGCTGGAAGATCTAACCGCTTTAGCGACCTATATACATATTAAGGAAGGACACCTCTGTGCATACATCTGGAGTGAGAGAGATGAAGGCAATGCATCAAAGCTCTATTGATAAAGTGCACGCTGCCCATTTACATGTGCACAAATTTAGGTAATTCTGATTTGGCAACAACACAGTTCAGTAGCCACAAATTGCGAACATGTCCTTAAAATGAAATGTTACTTTCATCATTTAATTGTATTAAAGATTGTCATAATTTTTGTTGGACGTATCTAAACTCTATGTTTGACTTCAGCCATTATTCCCCTCAAAAATATCTGCATTGTCGTGTTGAATTTGGCACGAAAGTTATTTACTATACGGGCAGAGGTGCCAAAGCACTGGCTCATAAGGCTTAAAGCTTGTTGCAGTCCGTATATTCCTTCACACCTTCAGTATTTTCCTGTATTTTTCCTCTGTACGTATTCATGATTTTTTCCTATGTGCACTCCAATATATTTGCAACAACAGAGTCAACAACTATTTCGTAATACTAATTTAATTTGTTAAATCGAATACGTATGCACCAAAAAAGTGGCACAATGCTGGAATGCATCCACCAAGTGGAGAAGGAACTGGAAGTCGTCTTTGCTGGGATGATGAGAATTTTGTTGCCACACAAAATTTCAAAAATCCATTCTGGCATCCTTTAACTAATTAATGTAATCCTGAAAAGCTTTGTTGCTTTTGTGGCTTTGTTGTTGGATGATAATGATGATAGCAGACGTAAAAAAATTCTGCGTTGTACACAATTTAAATTATCTGGGCATGATATTTATCAAAAATCAATGCACCAGTAAAAGATCATGTTCTCCTGCTTGGTCTTGACATTTCTGTCAAATCAGCACCAATTTAACTGAACGAAATGTCTGCCTTCTTGTTTGAGGTATAACAGACCTGCTGCTGCTGCAGTTAGTAGGGTAAATATATGTCGATTTTTCACCGAATCCCTAACAACTTGCAAGAAAACGTTTTATAACTCTTTTCCGTAGAAGAATAGCAAAAGTAGGCCAAAATCGGAGCCCCAGAAACCGCCAAATACGGCGGAAATAGCGCCAAATTACGGTTTTTCCAATTTATCTCCTGAACGGATACGTCTACGCGAAAATTTCAAGAGAGCAAAGTTAAAGAGAATTAAAATTCCTAAAGGAAAGGTCGTTATCATTTTTCATGTACATTGAACCGTTTCCGAGTTAAACCCGGCACATCTCCGCCATCTGGGAAAGAAGGTGGCGAAAGCCATTAAACGGTACCTTACTTTTTTTTAAATTAATTTCCTTTGAGTTTTAAGTCAGCAGAGCTGAACCGGCTCAATTTTGAACATTACCAAACTTTTTAGAGAAAAAGAAATCTGGTAAAGGGTGGTGCCAACCCGGGGATTCGATCCGGGCAACCTCCGATCATCGTAGGAGGCGAAAGATAGTCCAGAATTGGCCAGAATAGTTCCCATAGCCATTGAAGGAGCATGGTAGCCTCTCACGCTACCCTGGCGGGGACTTTGAAGGTCCCTTTTCCAGGGGTTCGACCAGATCCGCAAACCTCCTGCAACCAGGCTGAGCTCTCTCACCGCTCAGCCACGATGGTATTGCTGTAGATTATTACGTTTAATGTAAAACTAACTAGCCTACATTCTTCTTTATTTCAGGATTCAAAATGAGTGCTGATCAGCATACCTGACCTTTATGTCAGAAGGGGTTGGGATCTGAAGATGAAGTCGAAATTGGATTGAGAGGAGCTCAAAGCATCAATAATGCAAGTGTTGAGCGAGGTGATAACATCGTTGTAATGGTTGGAACTACAGTACACATGTCTTGTCGTTTGAAGTGCACTAACAAAAAGGACATTGTGAGTTAAAGAGAGATACGTGTGAAAGTACAGCATCCATCAATAGAACTGTGCACTGCCCTCTCGGGCAGTACGACAGTAAATTAGCGTGGGAATAAATTTGTTAAAAGCAAAATCAGTGCCAATTACAAAGACTATAGTTGTTAGAATTGATAACTTGTGAAAAAGCTAAAGTAATAATGTGTGGAGCTCCTCGCAATCCAATCTCGACTTCATCTTCTGATCCCAACCCCTTCTGACATAAAGGACAGGTACGGTGATCAACACTCATTTTGCATTCTGAAATTTAAAAAATGTAACCTAGTTAGTTTTACATTAAACGTAATATTCTACAGGGATACCATCGTGGCTGAGCGGTGAGAGAGGGTTGCCCGGATCGAATCCCTGAGTTGGCACCAAATTTTACCAGATATTTCTTCTTCTCTAAAATGTCTGGTAATGTTCAAAATTGACTCCTCGGCTAAATTGACTCCTCGGCTAGTCAACCAAAGAGTATGCTAGTTACTTACGTTAATGGACGTTCTGTCCATTTATGCCTTGGTAGTACCATTTAAAAAATAAAGCTATGTATTAGTGTGATGAAAGCTTTTTTTAGAGCATCATAAGTGGCCCTTGAATTGTTAAACTTTTATACTAATGTTACAGCCTGCCTTACTTATTGGCTTCATATTTCTTTTTTTTTTTTTGGCTTTAGCTGGAAAAACTGTACACTGTCTAGTCGCAAACTATGCTGAGCCATAGGTGGTTACCGTAATTGGTTGTTTAAATTATCCAACATATCCAACAAAGGTATATTCAGCAAAAATATATCCAGTGGAAACATACCCACCGTAACATGTTCAGCGAAACATATCCCACGAAACATATCGCGCTAAACCTATCCAGTAAAAACATTTCCAATGAAAACATATCCAACTAACGAAAACGTACCCATCAAAAACAGATCCAGGGAATCATATCCAGCAAAACGTATTCAGCAAAACCTAACCTATCATATTGCCTTAAATCATATCCAGCAAAATCTAACCTAACCTATATTGAATTATGTACAAGACATTTTAACTTCAAGTGTCACGTTTCATCATTCAAATGCCATAGAAGAAGAAAGTCCTTCAGTGTTCATCCATCAGATTCGTATTTGTGTATTTAATATAATTGCTCTTTTTCACTGATGCCAGACAAAAAATGGTGGTGAGACTAGGTGCTATATACAAGGCTATATCCGCGCTACATCCATGTACAAGTCAACAAGAATAAACACACCTGTTCAGCTTTTCTTAATTTCTATTGAATTATGTAAAAGAAATTTTGGCTTAATTACACTTTGTTATGAAAGGTATCACAGTTTTGCCATTCAAAGGTCATAAGAGAAGGAAAGGCCTGAGTTGTAGATGCAGCACCTCCACAATACAAGAAGGTTGATTAAAATAATTGACTTTTTGCACTGGTGGCATTTTTACTAATTTTCCAATTTCATCGTCAAGTTAAAGGTAGTCTGTGGATTTCCAATTTTGTCATCGAATGGTGGAATGTCTATTTTGTTTTGATATTTCCTGTTCTTTCTAGCTGACGACTGATCTTTCAAGAAATTTTATTTTGCCCTATTTTCTCGCACATTTGCTATTTCCACCAGGATAGATTATATCAAATTCTTTTTCATCTGCAGTGTTTCCTCTCCATAATACCTGCAAAAATTGACAGATGAGCTCCACTTCTTATGGTCGTCTTCCTCCACCTAGCCAGTGAGACAAACGTCACAATAAGCACATATTACGATGTCTTTCATTTTAATATTCTTTTCAACTGCTTTCTGGCAACTGGAAAAATCCCAATTGAGCCATTTTACGTGCTGACAAACTGTCTGACGTCAATTGTAATGACGCCATCTGTCACTGATTGTTTTTTTCACATTGTTTTTACTTAACTTATGTACTCCTTTAGAACTAAGAAGAATGGACTGGTGCGCCACTTCTGGTGGTATTAAAGGCAATCTGAAATGTAAGTCACGCAGATCTGCTTTTAACCAGGAAGCTGGTGGCTTGGACCCAACATGTCTAAACATGTTGGTGATTATCCGAATTTGTTGACCAATCAGCAGAATGGGATCTGGAATTTCTAACTGATTAGATGAGAGATTAGAAAGGCTGATGACATAGGTGTAGACAATTTTTTTTCATAAATTACAAAAAGTGCCAGCGGGAGTACAAAGATCTTCCACGACCATTGTAGAATGCAGGGGGAAGCATGTAAAATACACAATGGAAGTTCTTTGTTCTCCGCTGGTGGTGTTTTGTTTTTTATTTATTTAAAAGATTTGGGTAACAGCTACGACGATCTAATCAGTTAACAAATGATTCCGCGTCACATTAGAGCGGGAGCGAGGAGGGTCATCAGTCTGCGTTGGGTAGCACCATGGTTTGGGCAGCTCATTAATGGAACTCCGTAACTGACCATGGAGCCTAAGTCTCCTCTTCTAACATTGCAACGGATGGCTGAGGTGGCTTTATACTGCCATCGTTTAGTGGGATGACAGAAGAATGAAGCACCTTTTGTTGATGGATCTGGCTGGATAGAATCCATTGGTGGTGTATAAACTATATCGGACACCAGCACTTCTTTGTGAGGAGCACGCAGCTTTTTGCCAAGTTGGTACAGCATGAAACGGCTAGCCCTTTTTAGCGGATTGCGTCCAACACCAGATTCACTAGGAATTTATTTTTTGAAAAGTTGGGCTCTTAATTTTCAACCAGTTCAAAATGAAAAAGAGAGCGGGAGTCCAGTTAACGCCCTGCTAAGGGTTATCTCGGGTTGGAGAGGGACAATTTGGCCAGGAAATAGCAGCAATATTCGCAACAAAATATTGCGAATGAAAGGTGAGGGGAGGACTGTGCAAGGCAGTGACCTCTATGAGATTACATAAACTAAAAAAAACACAACGCATAGTAAAATGAAAGGGTAAGAGAGGGCAAAAGCCAAAAACCACAACATATTTAGTAGTAAAATTATAGGGGATGAATTTATTTGGCTTCCACAAAGTGGGAGAAAAGAAATCTTTTTCTGACTGACACGATCCCAAACTTCACTTATTACCAACCAAAACAGTGTTCAAAATTGCTGTAAGAAAGCTGGACTTATTAGCGAAAAGGAAACCATTTTATACATATTTTTAATAACTGAAGCAATGTTGTCAAATAAGATGAAAGCGATACCAAACGCAAGTGTTGGACTTTAAGCTGAACCTCCTTTCACAAGCATGAAAGTAGGGTTGACTTTACTTCAAGATAGCCCCCGACATGTCTCATCTTGTCAACCAGCAAAATTACACCATTTTATCGCACCTCTGATGTCAGAAAATGGCCGACCTAATTGTATTATAGATTGTCTCCAGTGACGAAACAATATGGCCGACCGAAATGCATCCTCGGATGGCTCATTTCTCATGGCAGACTGAATTGCATCATGGGACAACGTCACATCACAAAATAGTTAACTATATAATCTCTACCCACCAACTATTAATCTCTTACCCAGCTAGCTCCAATAGTCCAGTGGCTAACGTCACAGGCTCCCACCCCCGCCTCCAGGTTTGAGAACCGGTCCAGCGTAGCAAAATGTTTAACACTCCCAATACTAAGATTCACGAATAAAGAAAAGAATTTAAAAAAATATATGTTCATTCGAAGAGGGGGACGAACCACACAATTCAAAATGGCCACCGAAATGATCAGCGAAATTCGTGCTGGCCGCAAGATTCAAAATGGATGCCAAATTCCAAAGTCTTTTGTACAGATCTGGCAATAGCCATGTCGGGATTTTTGCTGAAGGGGGATGAAGGCTGAAAAAGGTGATTCGCTTGGCTGTGTGGCATACTCCACCGTAACAGGAACAATGAGTGAATTCTGGTGGGGCGTCGGGGCTAGCCACCTCATCCCCTACATTGGCTACACAGGAACAGTAAAATGTAGAGTGTCTACCCAATCTAAACCCCCTTATGGATCTAGCAACCATATTCTAAACAACGTTTATTCTTGCAGGTAGATGACAGCAGTCCTACGAGAATGGACCAATGTGACGAATTTTTGCAAATGTTGCTGAAATTGTACAAAGAGATCTCGGTCAAAGATCAAGAAAATTGTGCTACTGTTGTGCAGTCATCCACAACGGACACATCTGTTAATAATTATAGGTTCCAAAACGAATGCAAAAGAAGGAACGATTCTTCACATTGTTCTCAGCTGCGACAATCATGTGGTGGCGACGGCAAAGAAGGCAGTAAAAAGTCTCAGCTTAAGACTAAGCATTTCTGGCGTGACACTGGTTCTCGGGGATTTACAGGTATCTTGTTATGTAAACTCGTTGAGCATTACCTAGGAAGGCTTTACTGTGTTTTCGAGTGTATTGCTAGCCTAAGGGTTTATTTATCCAACAATGAACATTCTCACAGCTAGAAATCCTCTGAAACTTCAGCATGGCATTATTTAACGAAAAAATTTCAAAGGCGACTTGGAAAATTGCTTTGTCACGAGGATTTCTTTTTCTTATTGTCACGGATTATACGACTGCTAGCATTTACCCAAACATGCTTTGTTATCATCGCAATGACAGCTTTGCCAACTCTAAAAGCTAGATGATAGAGTAAATATGCCTGACGCTTGAATGAAACACTGCATGTGCAGAGCAATTTTAGCTCCATAAGGCATAGGGCTACGGTAAGCCTCAATTGTCCTTACAAAGAGTAATTTGTTCGAGGTCTTAGAACGAATTTATTTGAATTAAATTGTAATTACGTAAATTTAAGTTAGCATTTCTGTTATATTACTTTTGTCTTAAGGAATCAACTGTGATAATACAATACTAGGCTAAAGAAGTTGAAGAAATGCGAACAAACGTGCACAAGCCCTTTCCACTGCAGGAGACGTTTTTTTTTGCGATGTAATTCAATCTTGCATCTTAGCTCTAAGGGAAAGTGTGTAAGTGTGTAACCCCATGGCTGTACTTTTGCTCATTATGATAGGGTTTCCAGGAAACCCTTACGAAGCTCACTTTTAATTGCTGGGCTTTTTGGGGGGGGGAGCTTTCTTGTATATGTTTACATAATGATTGATCGACGGCGTCTTCAAAATCAGGATTGGATTCAAGTTTCGCATATTGGCATAAACATCCAGCACAATCCATCGTAAACATTTTATTCAAATGTACTCGCCACATGATGGAAACGGCACACTATGCCGTGTCGCATTGAAAGTAAACAATGCCGTTGTTTTGCCTGACAGCTCACGACCAGCAATGTAGGGACTCTTTTTACTTAATTTTATTTCAAAGAATTTACAAGTGTCAAAAGTATGATTTCTATTAAGAAATCAAATTCATACGGCCAGATTTACTAGCAGTTGCTGCTTTAACCATAGGAAACCATCGGAGTTAATTAGGGACTATTTTTTTGGGGGGTGGGGGGTTGTTAGAAGCAAGTACACTGTGAGTTGGCTTTTGTTTGTGTCAGGCTGTAGCCTCCCATTTTTGGAAGATGGGAAATCCTGTATGCATACGCCTCTCGCATGGAAGGAGTTAGTATTAAGCTGAAAAAACAGTTATTAACTAAGTAATCATAACTATTAGACCTACCTGCTACTGCTAAGCACATTCGTAGCGGCTGTGAGACTGGCATTTTGATGATTCCGAGATTATTACCAATAACGCACAGATAACAGAAGTACGTTTTTAGGATTCAGAACACACTGCCCAAAATTAACTCTCAAATCAATATTTAACTAAAACCATGTAAAGAAAAGCAACTATGGTATAATATTTGCTACCCGTCATCCCTCACTGCCACCCGACCAAGAATGAATTACATGATTTATGAGTTCGAAGTGTATTTGTTTGTATCGCCCAAAGTCAGACTGCTAAACTACATTTTAGAATTTTGAAGCTTGTGTATCTCCAAAAACGATTTCCTTTCTATCAGTGGTATTCCTACTGTTTCGAGTAGCAAGGGCAATATGGATTGCGAGTAGTAAAACGACTAAAGTGTAGTTTAATATCGATCCTTTTTCGATAATCATGAGTTGCATTCCTTACTGAAAAAACAACGAGCACTTATCAGCTTGGGAAGTTTATCACCTTACGAGTTTTATCAGCTTGGGAATGAAACGAGTGATTGAGAAAAATGATCTGTACTTAACCTAGGCTCGAGTGGTATTGGCAACAAGAATAGCTCATTGCATTCAAACAACAAGGAGCAAGGAGAAAAAAGTATCTAAAACCATGCGGCTCTATTGTCATTGGTAAACTACTAAACGTATAGTGCTCTTACGCTAGGGGTATGAAAGTTATCAACGATCTTTGCAAACATAATACTATTTAGGCAGGCATTAACTTCCCGTTTACGAAGCATGGGATAAGTTCTCGGCTAATAAACAGCACGCGGTTTGAAAACATTGGACAACTTTCATTACCGTACAGGGTTTTTAATGGGGGAACAATGAAGAATTATTTTCACCTGTCACGGAGACAACCAGTCCAATAGTGTTCTGGTTGGGAAGATTGGGTGAGTAATTGCCCCTCGTAATTAGCGATTTTCCGTCAGGGCAAGAACAGTAGTGTTATTTACATTCTGCTGCATTGAGCCACGTTCAATATTTGTATGTATAGTAATCACGTCTTCAGCCACGTTTCTGAAGAGCTTCATGACTATATGGAAATAAGTCGACATGCTATGATAGTAGTTGACAACTGACTTGTCTGGTAGGCTAACTACTAAACTTTTTTTTATGGGTGTTACCGTGTTAATCTAATGTGGCACCACATAATATATAAACAGTAAAAAAGAAAAGGAGCAATGCTAGTTCATTTAACGTTGCTCTTTTAACTTTGTTAAGCTCTTTGTTCCGCCAGTTGCCTGGGGATACATTGATTTTTTTTTTTTGTTGGTTGAAGGGGGAGGGAGGTGTAGGCGTGCCTCCTTCACAAAACGCAATAACACTGCCATACCAAAAACTAACCTGAATTGCTTTGCCCCTCTTAATTTTTTTTGCCTTTTTTAACACCCCCCCCCCCCCCCCCCCACAACCAACAGTAAACTAATCCTGAGTAATCCCCGATTGTTACAGCGGCTATCTTTTTCAAACTGTTTATTTCTGTGAACATTTTACATTATAAACCAAAGTCTCATAGCAGAAATGAAGCAACGACGACCCCCGGAAGGAGAACCTCTACAATAAAAACGAGCGAGTGTGTCAATTCTTTGGCTAGAAGTTAAAACTGGTACGTTATTGCCTTGAAAAGAAGTTGAATTTGGCACATTGTTGCCTCGAATAACAGTTTGCTCTATGTGGTCATCGCAGAGGCATGTCTTAAATGACGTCACGCACGAAGGATAGTTATTTTTTACATGGTACGGATTGCGCAAGCCAAAGCCGGATTGAGAGTGACGAGGAGGGCCTGAATGGCAAATGCCCGTGTTAGGGGCAGTGCGTCTTTGACCAATAAGCATATGATTATCCATTAACTGAACAACATCCCAAACAACAACCAAGCTCAGTCAACGTTCAGGCAACAGTGATAAATGACGTCACAAACCAAAGTGATAAACAGGGAGTGGGGCAATGCGTCTGTGTGGGTAACAGGACAGGAAGGGAGGAAAGGCGATAGAGGAGGGTGAGGGCAGGGAGATGATGGGATAAAGGGGGTGGGAGAAGATGGGAGGAAAAGGGAAACTTACAGGAAGAAAAATAGCCAGTTGCAGTTAATGTTCACGCAACACCGAAAATTAAGAAACAACCAAACCAAACTACGGGCGAAAGAAAACCCCGGGTGAAGCCGGGTACGATGCTAGTTGATAATACGAGAGGTAAGAGTGCTGTAATAGCGTTGTTTTGTAAAAGGCTGATTATTATTTTTTAACGGTGAAAGAGTACTGGGATAGAAAGCCAGCAACACACCAGACAGTTCTACCTACTTCTCCATTGTATAGATTCAAAAAATACCTTCTTAAAGACAAAGGTATTTCAATTCCCTATATCTGTTAGTAGTCTATCACCAGTAGTAATAGCACTAGACCTTTTTGTATGCGGCTACTGTTTTCGCATGAAGCCTGTGACCTAATATTAAAACTAACGAATGCTAATTATTTCGCAATTATATCATGAGTTAATTAATTAGCATGAGTTAGTTTTAGTCTAGTTACTGGCTGTGTGCGAAAACATTTTTAGCTGTATTACCCGCAAAAGCTATAGGGCTGTTTTACTGGAGTATGTCCCAATTCAAAATAAATAAATAACAAAAGGACTAAACATTCTTTGTGTTATTATTAATATTTATTACGTAATGCTACGTTTTAGTAGCTTACGAGTTTACCAGTTCATAAAATTATTTGTCTCCAACGAGAAGTGATAAGTGATGCTGTGTCGGCGACTTCCTCTCGTTAAAATAATGTGCCGCATTAACCACGCATTGCTGATATCCGCTAATAATTACCATAAGATAGAAAATCTAAAAGACTAATGCAGTGAAAATTAAAATTATTTATGGCAATAGATCGCTGAAGAAAAATTATAATATTCTGGCCTAAAAGATTATAAAGTGTGATGTTAAAATACGAAAATCATAATGAATACGTAGAGTTTTCCTACTGGTGTATACGAGTCAAAAGCATTTATTAACTAGCAGTTGGCGTCTGTTTCAAGTTTAACTTGGCAGGTTGTACATGCGGACAAAGAAATGGTCCCGGGGTATAATCAGGTGATTATACCACACTAGGTCGTTTATACCCTGCTCCTCTAACTTCCACCATGACAGCAAGCGGAATATACTCGGAGAAATTATTGGGCACCACTGAAACAAAAATAATTCATTTCCTGTTGTATTGAGTAAAGCTAGCATCTTTATGTGTAGAGTGAACAAAAAATCTGGTGCATATGAATAGTTTGGTTTGTATATGTGTGGAGAGATTTGATTTAGGATTTCATGTACATATAGTAGCTCGTAGTGGACCGTGACGTATTCATTCTTGAATATCACAACTTCTAAACTTCTGGAAATAGTTGTGTAAATTAGGAAGATATAGAGAACCATAAACAAATAAATGTCGAAATGAAATCTGGAGCACAATCACAGGATTTACAGTTAGCAGTAAAAACTACAAGAGAACATGCAAGCAATTTTTTTCAAAGAAAACTATGGGTTAAATGCACAGATGTGTGAAACCATTGGCCTGAACCAATGTCATTGTGAATTTTCTCTACAACTTCTAAGTTTATTTTGCTATACTACGACATGTAGTTAAGAAGTTAACAACGTTATGATCCTGATGGGAAAGGTCTGGATCAGCCATTCCTACATGTCCAAGTGGCTCCAAGCCACTATAGTATATACATTCTCCTCGATAAAATGTTTTCTCGTATATAGAACCAAACTTTTTGTTCACCCTGTACATTGGACCCAGATTAGACATGGTTATGTCGTGATTTTAAACACAGGTTTTAAGCCTAATTAATAACTATTTCACTTGTCCAAAACTCAAATTGTCTACTAAATTGCCAATGAAAGGAAACCGAGGGAAACAATGTTCATGCTTCTTCATTCATTGTGTTCATTTATCTGGGCTACTCAGACACTTGCAGCCAGATAAGTGTTGCATTGGTTAGCACAAGCCATTAAACTATCATGAAACCATCAATTGTATGTTCTTGCAAAATATAAGATTTCTCACAATACCATAGTCTAGCCAGGATCAGGAAGAGCCATGCTTCATGGTCAATGCAAATACTTTGACCATATCCGGTACGTGCAAACATTTTTCCCAAAAGTCAGGATTTAATCCTTTTTGATTCGATGTGTCACACGTCGAATTAATGTGGTTGTGGCCAAAAAACGGGGGTAGCCCATTTACGTTAGCGATATCTCCTCAAAAACCAGACACATTTGTTCAATTCTGATCCGACGAAATTCAAGTATGCGGGTGGGTGAGTTGCAGTGCACCAGTTCACAAGGTATTATGCTGTAATTAATTTAGTTAGGCCGGTTTTAGTTCGCTAACCTCTAAAAAGGTCTCTGAGCGAAAAACCGTCGTCAAATAGTACACGATCAGTGACTGACGTCAGCGCTTCCTCAGCGTAAAGGTGTGCGGGCAACGCCCATCATACGAAAATTACGGTGTGTAACTGCGCATTTCGGCAAGTCAGCTCTCCAACATTGCGGTCGGTTAGAGGCTATCGTGTACGTCGTGATGGCTCATCTCGTATGGCGCAGAACAACACAAAGTGAGTCATCACTTACCTTTGCGGTGATCTGGATGGTACACCGAATTTCTATGATTGAATTGGTACAATGATTACAATGGTACAATGATTGGTACAATGAATGCGATGCTCGTATAAGACCTTTGCTGTTAATTACTGCGCCATCCTCGCTGCTTTTCGGGTGCGATATATTACAGTATTTTATTACGCGTATTTGTGGTGTTGTTTCCTATTGAACGAGTGAGCAAAGCGAATGATGTCCTGTTTTCACAGTGGCAGACTGGCCAGAGGGAGGGAAGGGCGGGATATTCCTAATGGCCTCTGACTTTCAGATTTTTTTTTAAATCCGTAACAGGAAGACTCGCGTAAGTTTTATTGGTTCGACATTAGTTTTAACCACAGATTTAAAATTACAAATAATAATAATAAAGATAATTATAAAACGCTAGTAAAACAAGTCGTTTGTATTGAGTAGCCTAACAAAAATTGGCCACATGAAATTACAGTGTTATATTCAATGTGGACTTTGTCACAATTTTGATGTGAATATTTTAACTTTTGTTAATACACCTAAAAAGTGTAAATAAATTTAAAGTAGTCAACCTGACGTACCCTCAGCGCAATATGATTTCTCCTACTCCCCCTCCCCCCACCAAATTACCTGCTGAATGTATGAAATATGGTGTTCGAAGATTTAAAAAATGTAAAATTTTGATAAACAAGAACAACGGGTACGGGAAACTGTAAAACAACGAAGCTTTCATTATGTTTTTTTGTAAGAATACCAATATCAGCGTCCGATGAAAACTTATCTGGTCAGTGATTGCATCGTCGCACACAAGATTCTGGCTCATTTGCCGTATCGTAGTAGCAAAAGTTACGAGACAATTTTTTTTAAATATAATGTGCAATATAGTAGATATTCTTCAGTACACCATGCATTTAGCTTTTTTAGTAGTGTCCTGTTGGTATGTCTGCCGTTCCAACTTCATACATCAATTACAGTTTTTTTTTTATTCTACCATACGACACGTCGAATTACTAATGCAGTGTTAATGCATCTTGTTAAACTAAAATATCTTCAGTATGCCCCTATTTCATTTGTTTCGCAAAAACATTACCCAAAGTATCATTGGCTGGACGGGAAATACAAAGAAAACCATGGGTTAAACGCACAGATGTGAAGCCAATGGCTTGAAGCAGCAAAGCCACCTCAGACTAGAAGTCTTTAAGTTGGCTTTGGAACCAGTCAGCTCAAGGCAGCACCCTTTGTAGCCGACTATAACTGGCTCTTTGAAAAATTGATCGAACTACTAAGGCATATGATTCTTATGAATCATGCATCAATTCGTAGGTTCACTTATTCTAACACTGAGCTAGCCTTTGTATTCTTAAAAGAAGCAGTGTGGGGACATATGTGTTAATACCAGGTGTAAATAGGGCTCATGCATCATTTATCATAGTAACATGTTTTTAACTCATCATTTAATTTGTTTGCCCACTTATTCTTATAACATTGAGTTTGCTTTTGTTTGTTAATTGATGGTTATTCTGGCAAAGAAAAAGTAGTGCATCTCATTTGTGTCACTGGAATATCATTTCAGCTGGTGAAGATAATACCAAACCTTTTGCGCAAAAGAGATCAATACCACTAGTACAGCATAATGGACTTAGAAGTATCGTTGGTACATGCAAGAGGGTGCAGCGTAAGTACTGGTGTTTAAATCATATAGAAGTAATCTAACGACTGTAATAATAATTAGCTAAGCAAAAAAATGGCTTCACTGTTTATATAAAAGCATTAGAGCTCGTACCCCAAGAAATTCACAGCTGTGAAAGTGCACAAATAAAAAACAGATTAGAGTTCACGTGAACGAAACGAACTATAATTAAACTCCAATTCCAGGAACAAGGATTGATTTTATGTATGTGTTTGTAGGTCTAGATTTTAGTTCTTTTTCATGCGAATCAATATATTAGTATTTTGTGTGTAAATTTTTAATACATGAAATAAGCCGTATTGTTTGTTTGATTAGTTATGTATATATATGCTTGTTTATGGACGTTGGTATGTTACATTGTTCCCAGTAATTGGAGTTGAAATTATAGTTCGTTTTCTTCGTATGAACTCAAATCTGTTTTTATGTGTGCACCTTCACAGCTGTGAATTTCTTGGGATACGAGCTCTGTTTTTTTTTTTATAAACGATGAAGCTTTTTTGTTATACAGGGTGTAACAAAAAGTCATGTCCAAACTTAGGTGACTAATTCCTTAGGTCAAACTAAGAATATAATTCATATAAACATTTGGCCAAAAATGTCTTATTCTTTGGTTATCGCATGAATTAAGGACCCAAATTCCAACTCCGCTTCCCCACCTCCGCCCACGCTCTGGCTATTAAAAAAACAAATCAGAATAGGAAGGTAGTGAATAAAGACAATGAACTGAAGGTAGAGAACAAACTGTTTAGAGTCAAAATCAGACTACAGGAAAAATAACTGTATTGCCAAACAATTTGTCCTGGAGGGAAAGCAACAATTGTTCGAAAACTTCGTTAGTCGGTGCTAATGTAGGACTGATAATACCATAGAGGTTTTAATAACGCGAACTACCCCCCACTTGCCTCATATTTTCTTTTTTGTTTCGAAAAAAAATTGATGATTTTTCTGTTAACTTAGCGATTTTATATTTTACCGATATTAATGCCCTGGTGCTCTGTAGTCCCATAAGCTCACCCCCTCTTCCCTTCTAAATACAACACTGTCAACAAAGATGTTTTTCTTTTTAGTTTTGACTATTCATCATTCTTGGAATTAAAATCTCTGATGGTATTTGCCTACGCTAACACCGAAACTTGCTGCCCACTAACCACGATGAATAAATGTTTGATCAATAAAGATGTTTTCCTTTATTCCGACTTTGAAACTCTTGACTACATTCGTTCACTACTTTCAGTAGTAGGAACGATTTCACCCTATCATGATTTTGCGTTTGCATACAGACGGGGGCAGTTAGGATTTGGGTTCTTAATTCATGCCATAACCAAAGAACAAGACGTTTTTGGCCTAATGTTTATATGAATTATATTCTTAGTTTGACCTAAGGAATTAGTCACCTAAGTTTGGACACGACCTTTTGTTACACCCTTTATATTCAATTTGTTAGCTTTTTTCGATATTTATGTTTGTTTCTTGTTGCTGTTTGCATTTATTTTTTATGTGTGTTGATTGGTATGTGCCTTTATCAGTCGGAACTTTTTGTTCAAGTGAACTCTAATCCGTTTTTATATTTGTGCCTTCAAAGCTGTGAATTCCATGGTGATACAAGCTCTTTGTTACTGGATGGCAATACACTAGCGTGTGTCTAGCTTTATTCTGTGTCAGATCGATTCTGCATCGTGATGTTCGTTTTCTGGGAAATTCATTAGCTCTTTTAACGTGTATTTAACAATAATACTTTATTTGCATTCAATGGCTAACTTGTGTAAACATACGATTGTTAAAAGATTGATTGTTGATGATAAAGAGGCGGCTTCACTGGTGTGTCTGTTAACTGTAAGCAACTAAAAGCAACTATCATGTTGTGGATAAACATTAATTGTGCCGAAATATTTCAAATTGTGGAAAATGTAAGAGGAAGGTGTAGGGATAAAGAAAAACTAAATGTTAAATTCAGAGAGAAAGATGCATCAATAACGTTGTTTTCATTGTACTGTTTAGCTATTGTAGTTAAGTTAGCTAGCTGGCTAGTAACGTGTTTCCCATGATAAATCCCATAGACTCTTTGCTCATGGCCAGCAACAAATTAGGAAGGCTGAAAATTTACACACGAATGTACAGTGATCTGAACATGGTCGTTTTGTTGGTTTGGGGCTTGTAGGGGTCAGGACACATGCGTAGGATGGTTTTGAAATTCACAACCAAGAAATCAAAATTTCGTTTCTTTTCCATTTTGCAACCAAAGTTTTCAAGCAACAAAGGCTTGGACAATCAACCCTAGACCTTAGATTTATTGTAAAGGCCTGGACGAACTAAAAGCTGAACTGCAACGATGGACAAAATAATCAGTCATTTACATTTCCATGGGTAACATAATAAAAGGAATGTACGTTAGATGATGGTTGCGCAACAATACGAACATCCGCGAGCAACCGAGGTTACGTTAACCAAAAAACAAAATCCTTTGCAGTCTGATGTTTTAGTAACAGTGAACTTCAGGGATATCTGCATGACAAAATATGAACGAAGAAAGCAAACGAAAGACTTCTCAATTTGGCTGATGTAATGGCATGAATTCCTCAATAAAATAAGGTAGAGATGAAGAAAGATGTGTGACCTTTTTTACGGCCATATATCGTCCTAAGTTACACGTTATTAACTGTAAGCAACTAAAAGCTTATCTTATCATGTCGAGAATAAATCCCATTACGGCCGAAATTTTTGTAAATTGTGGAAAATATGAGATGCAGGCTATATGTGACCCTCGGCAGGAGCAGCGAGGACTATGCACTGATTGAATGAGCGAAGCGAACGAAAATCAGTGTTTGTTAGCCAGTGTGTGCAAAAATAG
>JAHWFP010173743.1:0-50360 GCA_023313725.1 Lithobius niger | reverse complement strand
GGAACTTGGCGGCCCCTTTTACCAGTTTTGGTTTTTGATATAATATCACTCCTTTTTTTTTTAAATTGTGTATTGACTCAACTCCACTACCGTGCAGATGAGTAATAAAGTGCCACGTCAACAAGAAACTGGTTTTCAACAATTTGCTACTACCTTTTGCCTATAGGCCGAACCATTCTCAACTTAGTCACCTCTTTATTGGCTTTTGGTTTGGTTTTAATTTTGTTGTAATTTGTTGTGCTTACTTAGTTTTGGTGTGCTGATATCACTTCTTTGAAGGGCCGAACCACTATCAACTTGGTGGCGTCTTCACCAGTTTTTGGCTTTGTTTATTTTGCTTTGTTTTTACACTTAGTGAATTGGACGTGAATGCAATTTCTTTGCAACGTTGTTTAGATTTATCGTGTTACACTAGTGTGTGTCTAAGCACACACGTCAGTATACACGTTCTTATTGTCAGAACTTTGGCCGTCCAATGAGAGACGATGCCGACAATACTAACAATGGTTATAACAATATTTTCGTACTTACGCGCCCTCCCACGCCATCCCTGTTACGGCCCCAGGCTCCAAACCATAAAAGGTACGCAGTTCGTATTGTAGTGCACCCATTCGTCCAATTTCATAGCTAGAAGCCTTCCCGTTATCTGGGAATCGGTGAATAATCACCCTATGGCATTTAACATGGGGATGAGCGGACTAGCTAGCTAGTTAGTAACACATTTTCAACGTTATTGAGGGGCAGATTTTGCATTGAAAGCAGCATAGCTGGCATTCAAACACGAGTTAATTTTTGTCAGGTGGGTCATTGCTCTCGATTTCAACTCAATTTAAGCTTTTGTACCGCATTATTATTTTTCCCCAAGTACCTGAAATGTGCCCAACTATGCTTCAAGGTATAAGACACTGACGCTATGGCGTCGCTCTACAATGGTTTACAACCTCGACAATTGAATTAATGTGATGTTTGTTGTGATGTTTGTTGCCTAACTTGGCGCGACACACTAGCGTGTGTCTAGATTTGGTAGTGTTTCAGTAATTTGAGTCATTTAGGACCCACGTCAATAAAAATAGTCATACACTCTAATCGTGTTGTAGTCTTTCGTGTCGACACTTTATTCACCTTTTTAGGTCCTCCACTTCCAGAGGAGTACGTGATTAAACAAATAAGTAAATCACAGGCATCGATTTTAAGTGATGTAGTACATAGGGGATAATTAGTTCTTTTCGAACTAAAAGATATGAAAAGGACAAACAATGCACATCAGACCCTCGATTCAAAAAACACGTGGCGCACACTCATGCATGTTCGCTTTTGTTGCTGTCGCAATCGATGGTTTTGGTGCACGATGCTGGCGGGTTGTTTGCTCCATTTATGTATATTTTGTTTCGGCGTATTTCTCTACTGATATTATTGTGCATACGAAGAGTTGGGGTTTTAAATAGTTGACAGTAAAAGTATTCTTCTTCTTTTACTTCTCACGTCTGGGTTCAAAAGCTTACCAAACAACTGTAGCACATGTTTTATTTTTGGTTTTAATAATTTGTTGTTTCGAGTGTTACAGTTTCGTGGCTATGTAGTTTTGTAGGTAGGTGGGGTAGAAAATCAGCAGTTGTTAAAGTTGTGGCTGAGTTGTGATTGAGGTCAGCATGGTTGCTGGAGGCTTGCGGATCTGGTCGAACCCCGGGAAAGGGGACCTTGGCAAAGTCCCCGCCAGGACTGCCAGCCAGGGTAGC
Source organism: Lithobius niger (assembly GCA_023313725.1). Taxonomy (NCBI): domain Eukaryota; kingdom Metazoa; phylum Arthropoda; class Chilopoda; order Lithobiomorpha; family Lithobiidae; genus Lithobius; species Lithobius niger. The sequence goes on along the minus strand of JAHWFP010173743.1, from coordinate 48,624 downwards.
GTGAGAGGCTACCATGCTCCTTCAGCGGCTATGAGAACTATTCTGGCCAATTCTGGACAATCTTTCGGCCCCTACGATGATCGGAGGTTTCCCGGATCGACTCCCCGGGTTGGCACCTCCCTTTACCAGATATTTCTTCTTCTCTAAAAGTCTGGTAATGTTCAAAATTGAGCCGGTTCAGCCATACAAGCATTAAGTTGCTTCGGCTGACTTAAGGCTCAAAGAAAATAATTAAAAAAAAAATTAAATCAAGTCAGCCAACGAATAATCTATTAGTCGGCAGCAATCTTTAGTTTTGCTAACAATCAAAATCTTAAACATTGTAATCTGCAAGTGATTAGAAATCGAAAATATTTTTCAACAAATGAAGAGAAAAATTCAGGTTTATATCTGCGTGCTTTACAGGAAGGCCGCTGGCACCGCCGCCACTGACTGATATTGATGAAAGTCGCCACTGCCCTCCGAATATCTGTACTCGGATTTACGCCGCTGCCGAAGAATAATTAACAGCGCACACCTCTGGTTCAAACGATTTCATCCGTAACTAAATCCTCCATCGCAAAGAGTTTACGTACATCCCAGTGGTCAGCAACGTCATCTCTAGACCAAAAGCGTACCGGTTCGAATCCCACGACTGACACAAGTACAAAACAAAATATAAAAAAATACCCAGTTAATTCACGCAGCCGAGAATTAATTTCTAACTGCTCCCTTCACGTTTCGAACTAGTCTTCAGTGTTAAGGATATTATAGCATTCAAACCAAAAGGAAGTAGTTGACGTTAAAACTAATAGCAACATTAAGTAGAGACGCGAGCTGCTTCTTCACTGACAGCACAATTGCAGTTCGTGGGAAAAAGAGAGGCTTTCAAGTGGTCAGTCAGCAAGGCCGTTGGTCGGTCGGTCAGTCAGACGCTGGGATGTAGGGCAATGGTGAAGGTGGTCACTTTCTCAGATTATCTTTTGAGTTTTTTTTTTTTCTTCCTACCAACTTTGTTGTTAGTGTCATCTACCTCTCTGCTTTGCTTAACGGCCATTTGTTACACATATTCTCACAGGCTTGGTGGTCTGAGGTGCTCTCAGCCTAAGCCGCAGGCAATTCTTTTACATGCCACAGTCGACACGAACACGAAGCATGAGGGTCCTTCTCTTCCCGAAAATGCCAGGGGTGCAGTTGAGGCCAGGTTCGAACATCCAGAACTCTAGCACATGCATTGCTAACCACCAGGCCACCTTGCCTCATTCGCATAAGCCATGTCAGATTACCTTAACAGAATTAAAAACGAAGCTGCGACCAGGTTTGTTTGCTTACCGTAGTTTTCCGGAGAATCAGAACCCATCGCTTTTGAACGTTGCAGTAACGAAATGCTACGCCCTGCATATTTAGCAGAGTGAATAGGGTACTTCAACGTAACTTGTCTTTTTTCTGGGGCCATTGTCCTAACGATATGTATCACCATGATTGATAAGTGTCTTGAAAGGGCAATTTTTACTTTCTTACCGCAAAACGAGCGTTATTCTCTACTTACACTGAAAAGGCAGCGACTTGCACTGAAAAAAAACCGCACTTTCAACTTAGTAATTATATAAATCAACGTTTTAGTCGTCGCTGAATGGCCACCGACAATCAATCCACAGAACTATATAGCATATCCCACTTAGATAATGCAATTTGCTTTCATTCTCGTTTTGCCCATATTAGGGCAATGACGTCACCTTCGTGAATAGTCGGACTTTTACGGAAACACGAAGCTGCTTCTCGTCAGGATTTAGAGCTTTACGTTTTAACTTCGTTAATGAGAATTATAAAAATAAGGTTCAGGCCTACTTAACACAAAATACCAATGATGAAGCCAACAAAATAAGAGGTAGGATGACGAAATGCTGGGGGGGGGGGAGGACTGGAAACGCTGTGCCAAATAGAGAAAAACATTATAAACATCGCAAAGCAAATCATCGTAAATCAAAATCGTCCATCGAAATCGAACCGTTCATCGAATCGTTTTGCGGAAAAATCCAAAAATTATCACACTGAATGCCACTCGTTCTTCTATGAAATCTATAATTTGTGCATTTAAGGACACTACTCCTTTCCAGCAAAATTCCCTCACTCTCAGGAGGTTTCGTGCTAAAGCGCACAAATTATCGAATTTATACTGAAGCACTCGGGGTATTATAGCCGATAATTATTACTATCAAGAGTTAGTATAAGGGAGTTGAAATCACATTTAGACTGTATTTTGGAGTTGAGAAGGGTGCATTGGCACGCCACTGGATGGCGCCAAATATCTTTAGGTCTACATTTGTCCGATTAGTGAGTAATTATGACCATATTTGCGGAACTAGGCCTTAATTTGCATTAGCCAAATAGGGGTAAATTGCAAACATCGCTAAACTAAACTTCGTAAATTGAAATCTCTTAGACAATTTTTAATATTTCGGTAACCTAAGGCGAAACTAGGTCAAGTATGGAAATTAATTTTTCTCTTCACAGAGTGATGAGAAAATCCCAAGTATAGAAACCAAGGTGCCAATTGTTATTGTTAACAAAAATAGGCGAAGAAGAAGGGTTGAATCTCATTCACTGTAATCTAACATTTGTCCAAATCTGGTGCTTCGTTCGCCCCATTAATATCCAGCAAATAAACTGCAACACAAAGCAGACCGTTGTTTGGATTTGATGATCCAGCATCAGAATCTCCATAGCTCTACACACCAACTAATTTGCCCACTGAGCTACCATCACGTGAAAACCAAGCCTTATAAAAACTACTTTAATGGGGATGCCTTTTGCAGTATCATGCAACTGAACAGTATTACACACTGGAACAGGATTATACAGTGGAACAGCAGTAGCATGGAACAGCATTATACACTGGAAAGTGGAAAGTGTTATACACTAGAACAGAACCTTAATACTGTCCAACATTCCTCATTTCAGCGGAACTCATCAGCAGTTCCTGTTATTTTGGAGATTTGCAGCGCTCCCACATCGGAAGGCGAGAGGAACAATTTTACTAGGTAATTCCAATCGGAAATTCCTTGTCTCTTTACATGCTACAAGCATATGGCATCATTGGGACCTTCTTTTCCCGAAAATGCAAGTTGTGTCTCAGGTCGGGGTCGAATCAGGGACTTCATGCATATGAGAAATCGTGCTGACGATCAAGCTGCGTTTATGCCTAATACCTCCTGCTACTAATTAGTGGATACCATTATGAAGTTACTGTAGCTGTTTACCTTCCAAGAGAACTGTGTAAGAAATATTGACTGTAAGTTAACAAAGCCTAAATTCATGTAACATCAAATTTTTACCGCTTAAAATTGGCTTTTAGCATCGAGACGGTTGTGATAATCATTCGCCCACCCTAACCCTCTTCTTTAGGGAACCACAACATCAACATGTAAAAGGATTCCCCGTATGGCCTTGAATAAACATCTGCTTGTCAGTGTAAATATTTCATCCCAGCTAGACAGCGTTTCAGTCCTTTTGCCCCTACAGGGAGATAAATTACCATTGATACGTACATAAACTGCAACATATTATCAATATACAATTCCAGTACTAACCATGAACTGCTTCTTTTGTGTTTCCCTTTAGTGTTTCCTTTTCAGATAATTTGCCCTTTTACAGCCTTTTTTCTTACAGAGATTATAATTGTCCTATCAGAATGTATATTCTTCATTATACAAAATCGCTTTCTTCGATTTTACTGAAATAATCTGCGCGCAGTTCTTGGATATTGATACATGGGTGCCTTTTGACTGGGTAAAATTAATTCTCAAAGCATACAAATGGCACAACAATTTAATTTTCAATCCAGGTTTGGACCTTGTTCACAATAAAACTTTATAATGTTAAAAAATGTGGGTGCAACCTGTTCTCAAAGAAATGTCTTTTTAGGGTTCGTCGATTTGAAAAGAGCTTTTAAGACGAATGAATATGCATTTTTACAGGATGATGGGCCTTTTTGTAGAAAAGTTGTTCTGTTGCAGGCATTTTAAGGAAATTTAAGAAAGAATTCGGTATTTTTCATTTTTTGGCACCAATTTTTATCAACTGAATTTCGTGTATCCCACGCTTAATAACTACTGGAACTTTTATGGAACTTAGTGAGTGTAGTAAAACGACTTACGAAAAGGAAAAAAATAGGAAAATTTTATGTGCTTGCTATTTTTACACCAGTTTGAGCCAGCAGACACTAAGAATTTTGATTTTTGAGGGTGGAGCAAAAAAGGGAGAAAAAATGTGGAATTCAAACTGAGGTCCGAGAACTTAATTCAGCTAACTGATCTAAGAACGGGAGGGGTGATCTAAGTCCCTTTGTATCCAGGAAAACATCTCATTTTCCGCAATTTTATTGTCATTAAAATGTTAAAAAAAACCATTAAATTTCAATTTAATTTAATTTAATTTAATTTAATTTAATTTCAGTTTCACTTAAAGGCATGTTAGTCTGCTAACTTTTGCCCTTAATTCAATTTTGGGGAAGGGGGGGGGGGGGCGTGTTGTCTATTATTCCCCCCCCCCCCCCGGGTGTGTGCCACTGCCTTAATTTAACTACTTTAATTCTTTTTTCCGTAGTAGGTCAGTCAAAATAGGGTTGAAAAAAGAATTAATTCGCAACAAGCTACAAATTTGTAGGATGGTCTCAGTGGCGTGCTAAGCAACCTACTAAACGTACCCTGAAATCCGACCATTGCTTTGTCCGCCATCTTGGAAACATGGCGTCCGAAAACGGTTTTTTCAATATATCTCGGTAACTTTTGCTCGGGCATGAAAATATGTTCTCACCAAAAATGTAAAGCATTCAATTTTCTAAAAAAACTGTTCTATTCATGTTTTTCGTAGATTCAATGATTCGGCCAATAAACGCTGTAGAAGAACGTTGAGCTAATGCCGACATCTTGGAAACATGCGCCCGAAATAGTTTTTTTTCAATATATCACGGAAACGGCTGCATATAATAATGTTTAATCCTAAATTGTAGAGCATGGAATTGTCTGCAAAAAAGGTTCTATTTGTTTTTGTTTTTTTTAAACTGAGTCAATGATTCGGCGAATAAACGGTGCCAAAGAGGCCACACATTTGGCCCCCAATCTACATTACACTTCATGTAGTTGGCAGCTTGGGGCCCAGGATAGATGGAATTTTTAACTTTCTGCGAAAAGCATGAATAGAGTAACTGGAAAAAAATAGCTATGATAGCAAGTTTAAAAAAACCCTTGGGGGAGGTGAAGGGGGTGATTTATTCCACCAAAAACGGTAGTTATAGTGATTTTCGAGTTCATGTTTCGTGTTAGTGTTTGGTGTTTTAGTGTTTGAATTCGAAAATCACCATACTTTTTTGTCGCTGCGCCATTACCTCTTCATCTTTAAATGGGCGTAGGACCGTCCCTACCTAAGTTAAACAATAACGGGTAGCCTATTGGACTGATGGAAAGAATAGATTCATACCTTTCAAAAAATCGTAAGCGTATTTAGTTTGGGTTATTAGAGGGCTCGCAAGAATGCTAGTTTGAACACTAAAATCATTATAACTGCTGTTTTTGGTGGGATAAATCACCCCCTCCACATCCACCTATCTTCCTATCCAACTTCCTATCGTAGCTATTTTTTTCAGTTACTCTTCATATGTATTCATGCTTTTCACGGAAAGTGAAAAATTCCATCAATTTTGGGCCCCAAGCTGCCCAACTATATGAAGTGTAAATATGTACATTGGGTGCATTGGGGGCCTTGGCCTCTTTGACACCGTTTATTCGCTGAATCATTGACTCTGTTTAAAAAAAAAAACCAAATAGAACCTTTTTTGCAGACAATTCCATGCTCTACAATTTCTGATTAAACATTATCATATGCAGCCGTTTCCGTGATATATTGAAAAAACTGATTTCGGGTGCATGTTTCCAACATGGCAGCATTAACTCAACATTCTTCTACACCGTTTATTGGCTGAATCATTGAATCTACGAAAAAAATGAATAGAACATTTTTTTGTAGAAAATTGAATGCTGTACATTTTTGGACGGAACATATTTTCATGCCCGAGCAACAGTTACCGCGGTATATTGAAAAAAAAAAAACATTTTCGGACGCCATGTTTCCAAGATGGCGGACAAAGCAACGGTCGGATTTCAGGGGACTTTTAGTAGGTTGTTTAGCACGCCACCAGAGACCATCCCACAAATTTGTAGCTTGGTGTTAATTAATTCCTTTATTGGCGCGCTTTTTACCTAATTTTACTAGACTATAGGCCCGATCTCAACTGCAGGCATTAGCCTACATGAAACTAAACGATAGCGGTTGCAAAACAATATACTATTTTACACAAGAAAAAAAAAACATTCTTCTTAAGTAGTAGTAGATACTGACGAAGAAACTGATGCAATTTTACAAAACTGAGTCGCACGGGGAAGACAACACGAAAGCCACACTTCTAAGCTCAGTTAGAGAAATGAAAACTGCAGTGAGAACATGTAAATGAAAACCCTTCGTAGCATCCGGGACTTCAGTGAAGCCTGGTGTGTGGTCATCCGACCTCACGATGACACGTTTAATTTTCTTTCATCTCCGCATTCCGTTCCCGGATGCTACGAGGGTTTTGTTTGTATTACTTTTGCTCATCTTTACGGATGTTATATTTTTGAATTTTGAGTTCGAACTTGTCATTTGGCGAATAGGCTACATTTAAAAACATACAAAGCATACAAATTACCAAAGTTCGCACAGCTCCTTTACAATGACGCCTAGTGCAAGAAATGGTACGGAAAAAGGAAAACGTCAAATTGTTTTTTAACGTTTGCTCTGCAATGGCGTCTAGTGCAAGAAAAGTACCCAAAAAAGGAAAATATCAAATTATTTTAAGTATAGGTTATCAACCACCTTTCCGAAAAGTGAGATATAACAATGTCGAGGCCCGCAGGGCCAAGCCATTGTTGTATGTATCTCTCCGAGGAAAGTAGCTGATAACCTAATTATCATCCAATTTCACGATCTCAGTCCCACAACAATAGTACAGCACGCACACAACAAAGAATGAATCGTGCTGACGTTCTTTTAGTCAGAAAGGTCGACAATGCAACAAAGACGTCATTGTTGACAGCATTGTTTTTCTTAGTTTAGTGAAAGCTTCTGTGCTCGCGTTTATTGATTGTAACTCGATTCCGAAATGCCCCATCACCGTTCATACCGCGGAAACTCAACCACGAACAGCCTCTTCAGACAACTTCTCTTAAAATTTTTTTCTAGGAGAAGTTGTTTGAAGGGACTATTTGGCGTTGAGTTTCCGCGGTATCAACGATGATGGGACACTTCGGAATCGTGTAACAATACATAAATAAAAGCAGAGAACCTTTGTTGGTTAACTTGGTGTTCTTTCGTTGTGGGATGACGGGTGCTTTCGTAATCTGGAACAGTTATGCGGTAACACTATAGACATGTAATTATAGGACGGAGACCCAAATGGGCTCGATTAGAACATCATGCTTGCTCCAGATGTTAAAAAAGACGTTATAGCCTCGATATTTAATAACTAAATTGAAAATAATGAAATCCATGACAGACGTTTGTGTCAGAATGGCTAGCCGTAGGCTTTGTCATGATGTTTGCGGAGTGGCGGGGGGAGGGGGGGGGGGGCGAAGAGGAAGGGCGTAGCAGTCGGGTAGGGTGAGAGCTGCTCACCAACAAAGGTTTGGACTGTTCAGACTGACGAGGAAAACAGGATCTGGTCTAAATTTTAATCAAGGCTGTGACGTCGTTTGTAATTTTAAATCGTAAATAACCTTTACAGTTCAGTGTCATCATGTTTTCGTGCTACAAGAAAAACTAAATAAATAAAACGAAAGCATTTTTTCTTGCGTAAGTAAAACTAGCTCTTTACGGTGCTGTTCCTAATTTTGTATCGAGACTATAACGTCCTTTTTAACATCTGGAGCAAGCATGATGTTCTTTAATTCATAAGCAGGCGTGATATCCAGGCGTGATATCCGATATTACTCCTTCTTTTGCATCTCAGTCCTAAACCATTGTTGCAATGCCGTCGTGTTCTATTGTTAAAGGAAGACTAAGATCATGAAATTGGGTGATAATATTTGCTTGACATTGGCGTCTAGTACAAGAAATGATCCCGAAAAGGAACCATTTGAAGTAATTTGATATTTGCCTTTTGTGGTATCACTTCTTGTTTCACATGACATTATCAATCAAACTGTAAGAAATATTTTGATATTTTCCATCAAATTATTTCTTTTGATTTGACTAACAATGAATGTGGTGCAAGAAATGGTATCGCAAAAGGAAACTATGAAATTATTTTTTAATATTTGCTTGACAGTGGTATCTTGCTCAAGAAATGATGTCGAAAAAGAAAAATATCAAGTTATTTCGTCATATTTGCTTGACATTGGCATCTAATGCAAAAAGTGGTATCAGAATAAGTAAATACCAAATTATTTCTCAATATTTAATTCACAATGGCATCCGGTGCAAGAAATGGTAACAAAAAAGGAAAATATCAAATAATTTCTTAATTTACTTGACAATAGCATCTAGCGTGAAAAATTGTATCAAAAAAGGAGAATCTTTTTTAAAATCATTGCTTGACATAACGGCGTCAGTGCAAGAAATGGTAACAAAAAAGAAAAATATCTTATTACGTATTAATTTTTGCTTGAAAGTAGCATCGAGTACAAGAAATGGAATCAGAAAAGGAAATTATTTCTTAAAATCTACATGATAACGATGTATAGTTCGAGAATGGTACAGAAAAGGAAAACATGAAATTGTTTCTTATTATTTGCTTGACAACGGCATCTATTGCAAGAAACGTTGCCGGAAAAGGAAAATATCAATTTTTTCCTTAATATTTGCTTGATAATGGCATCTAGTGCAAGAAAATGGTACCAGAAAAGGAAAATATGAAATTCATTCTTATTATTTGCTTGACAATGGCGTCTACTGCAAGCAATGGTACCGGAAAATGAAAATATCAAGTTTTTTCTTAATATTTCTTGACAATGGCATCTAGTGCATGAAATGTTACCAGAAAAGGAAAATAGTATAAAGTTACGCTTCGCCTTTCAGTTATTGTTTTTTTTTTGTTATTTTAGGGTGTTGTAACCGCAGTATTCTGTCTTAATGCCTCCAGCCAAGAGACGATTATCTCCCCTGGCTTTGCCACTATGGTTACAAACAGTTCGAAAGACAAATGCTTTACAAAGGCGGAGAGAAGCAACCACTGAGTTTAGTATAAACTAAGAAAAGCTAGTGAGAAAAAATGTTGCAAGGTCGTTGCACGAATGCCTTCTCCTGCGTCCAACGGTCTCATAAGCTGTTAAAGGTAGTCTCTCTCTCAACCTTCTCATTTTTCGTTTACGTTTAAATTTACGCCCCAACCCAAATCAAGTTGTTTTACAAGTTGGTCATTTTGTCCGGCATGCAATTTCCCAGGATCCTCTTTGCTGTTTTTCACCAACCATACATAATTTACGTTTAGCAACCAAGTCTCCAATCCACGTAGACGCCAAATAAGTTGTTTTTCTGCCATCCTGATTAGTTTAATAATAATAATAATAATTTATTTGTACAGTTCAGTACAGTCATTGTTATTGTTTTATATGACATAGTGACATAGTGACATAGTATGGGTTATTGTTTTGGTTAGTTATACATAACTGTTGAAATATATATCTGCATACATATATTATACAAAACTCTTATACACTTATCAATAAAAAGAACTAAAATAAAAAATTAATAATCCGACAGTAACTACATAAATATATTTTATGCCTTTTAAAAAAAATATATATACACTTTTTCTTTTTCTTTTTTTACCTGATGTGCCAGTTATACTTGTTATAGCAATGCAAAAAAATTGTTTTACTATAGGTTAAATTCAAGAATATTGATGTTGTAGATGGTCCATTGTTTAATTTCACGTTTCACTTGATTGATGTGCTTAAGGTTTCTAAGATGTTGTGGTAACAGGTTGAAAGCAAATGGTATTAAAAAATTTCCACCTCTCGTACCATATGAATTTCTCCACGCAGGTGTTCTAAGCCAATTTTTTTGCGGTCTTGTCCTTTCATGCGGTTTTTAATAGGTACTTTTAAAGTAATTAAGTTCAATCGTGTCATAGAAGAACATCTGTTTTATATTTAAGATTTTATACGTTTTAAATAGATCTTTAGCACTTCTTTTGTTATGTGTGTTGAAGAGCGTTTTAATTATTTTGCTGTAAACTTTTTGCAATCTGTCTATTAGTCCACTAGAGGTACTACAATAAATGGTGGCCGAATATCGTAAAATTGATGCAATCCATGCTTCGTTAATCATCAATTTTGTATTCAGGGTTATGAGGTCTTTAATTCTATAAATGAATGGTAATATTTTCCTCAATCTATTTATTAGACCTTCAATATGCTGATAGAATTTCCAATTTTTATCCAGAACCATTCCAAGATATTTTGCTTCAGTTACTTGTTTTATTTTTTTACAGTTACAATTTCCATCAATTTTACATTGGTTACTATGTAAAACAATGTCATTAAACCCATGCTCCATGTGTGAAGTATGTATTAGCATGAAATTTGTTTTCTCTTCACTTATGTGCAGGTCGTTCTCTTTGCAAAAATTATTTATCTTGATAAAATCATGTTGAAGGTTCTCAATCATTTTTGCTGTTTCAATGTTGATTGAAAGCATAAAAATGTCATCTACGTACATATTTATATAAGTAGTCCAAGTTTCATTTTGTATGTCGTTGATGAATATTAAAAAAAGTATGGTCCTAAAATTGATCCTTGAGGGACGCCACAATTGACATCATACCAATTGCTGTAAGTTTGCTCAATATTTACGCTCGCTTTTCTATTTGTAAGATAGCTTAACATGATGTTTAAGAATTTTCCTCTAATACCATTGTTATAAAGTTTCGAAATCGGTTTGTTATTAACACTGGCGATAGCCAGTGTTAGTAAGGGTCGACCTAGGATCTCTGTGTTAAACTTTCAACTTTGAGAGCTTATAACTCCGTCAAAATTAAAAATATTTAAACCAAATTTGGAATCTAGCCTTGACTATAGTCAAGGCCTGTCTACAGTCCAAAAATTGTGAAATTCAGTCCAACCAAACCCGAGATACAGAGAGGGGCCAAATAGACAACTTCTTGTTCTTGGGTCTTGGTCTTGTTCTTGGTCTTGTTCTTGGTCTTGTTCTTGGTCTTGTTCTGGGGATGTACCTTTCGTCTGTCCTCTCTACAGGTCAAACTATTTGTCCTGTAAAGCTAGTTCTTAGCTCATTTTACAGGTATTGCTCCGTAGATGTGCCCTTTCCATAAAGCCTTTTCTAATTGGTCAAGTGGTTCAGGGGTTACGACGCTCTAAATGACCAGATTGATTGTTTTATATTGTTTTAAACATTGTTATTATGCAACAATGCCATTTAGCAAACGCCAGCTGCAAGACATAGACTGAAGATTAAAGGATTTGTTTCTATTGTTAACACTAGCCATAGCCAGGTTAGTAAGGGCCATAGCTATTTACCGAGCTTAAAGGCCGCATAACAAAACAAACAACAAATTAATTATAAAGGTGCCCCACATACCCCACCCCTCATCCACCACTACACCTATTTAATACAATTCTAAAAGTAACACGGATTAATAAACAAAAACGTATCGTTAAAAGTTAAAAGTAAGGGTCTAAAAGTCAAAACCTGTAAGGAAAACGGACAAGCTTTGACTGTAAGGCTCTAGGTGTCAGATTTGGCCAGTAAGACGCTGCTAAGCATTAGACCCTTACTACCTGGTGATCATGCTAATGACTTAGTAAGGAAAATTGAAATTAGCCATCAGAGAAAACCATACACTATAAATGACGTAGTTAAATCGGAGTGGCATGACCCGGATTCGAATCGGCTACCCAGTTCGCCCCCAGATCACCTGCATAGCGCCTTAATCTCTCCGTTGCACTCCGATGAAACGTAAGTGTACAAAGGTGGCTTACTGAACTACGTTATTTCTAGTGTATGATTTTCGCTGTTGGCTAATTTCCAATTTTCCTTAATATTATTTCCAGCGATTTATGTCTGTTTATTAATGACTTAGTAACTCAGACAGGTGTACAGGCTTACGCTTGTAGCAGGTTGTCTTGCTTGGAATTGCTGCCATGTTACCAAATCGAAAAAAAATGTCAACCTAAAGCAAAGTAGGAAACCCACACCCCCACTATCATTGTATCATCACATGGGTCTTTATAGGACGATCTCGGACAGCTGTTCCTCAAAAACCGGGTAGTAAGGGTATAATGCTTAGCAGCGTCTTACTGGCCAAATCTGACACCTAGAGCCTTACAGTCAAAGCTTGTCCGTGTTCCTTACAGGTTTTGACTTTTAGACCCTTACTTTTAACTTTTAACGATACGTTTTTGTTTATTAATGTTCTAATGTGTCAAACGCTTTTTGTAAATCTATGAGGATTGCTCCGATATATTTGCCCTCGTTTAATGCTCTATTGATATTACCATTAATTGATTGAAGGGCATTAAGTGTATTTTTTCCTGTCTGGTAGCCGAATTGTTTGTCATATGAAATATTGTATCTTGCAGGAAATTTTGTAATTTGTTTCCAAAGAATTTTTCGACAATTTTGTTTATTACTGGTAGTAGCGCTATTGGTCTATAATTGTTGAGATCAAGTTTATTTCCTTTTTTGAACACTGATCTGATTACCTGTAACTTCAATTTCTCTGGCCTAATTTCTTTATCAATTATGGCTTTAATTAACATACTCATAAAACAGCATGTGTTTTTTTTTTACTTTCTGTTAAATGTTCCATTAAGATTCCATCCTTTCCTGTTGATTTTTTTAATCTTTATTTTGTCTAGTATTTCTTCTATTTCTTGTTCACTTAGTGTTGTTATTCTTATAGTGTTTAGAATAGTTTTTACACATGTACACTTTTTTTTAAATTGGTTATTATTTTTAAATTGCCTTTTTAACAGTGGTACTTGATTATTAAAGTTCGACATACAATTTTCGCTCAATTGTTTAGTTTCAGTATTTTTAAAAGTTTTTTTTAATATGCTCATCAATGTTATTTTCTCTAACTTTTTTACCTGAAATGTTGTTTATTAAATTCGGGAATAATAATAATAATAAGTTCGTTGCAAATGCAACCGGAATGGCAAGAAATAGTTTAAGAGTTTAAAAGTTTAAACGAAGACGATGGCCAGGCTGTAGAAGAAGGGTCGATGGTATTGGGTTGGGGTCACGAATGCCTCACCACCAAGGTTAGACTTACCAGGAACACAGTGGTCCCCGATGGCATCACCAAACGTGAGAGACGAGTGAGGGGCATTGTCAATGTTTCTTAAATATAAAAAAAAAAAAACTAAATAAATAAATAAATACATTGCAGTTTAAAGCTTGGCCTAAACCAATTGTCAATCTTAATAACGATAAAAAAAAAATCACTATAAAAAAGCCCACCTTTTGTTTTTTCCATTGCAATAGAACGTACAAAAAAAAATTTTTTTCTACAACTTCCCTTTTCGATATCCTTCTTCCTTATCCCTCTCCCCATCCCCATTGGTTTATCCTGGCATCGTCTCTGATCTTAACAAAGCAAAGTCAAATTGTAGGGTAACCGGCGTTCCGCACTACTGCATGTAACGCAGACGCAGCTTAGCTTTGCTTAAAAGATTTTCAGTTCCATTGTGAATGCAGTGCGAGCTTGTGCATGCCTTGATCGTAACTACTAGTTCAACTTTCGCTACCCGCGTTGGTCTTCCTGTGTGTAGGTTAAAGCTTTTATTATCGGCCAGACTTTGAGATAATGATGGCCTTTGATGATCAAAGATGGAAGTAGATTTTTTTTTTTTTCAAAGAAGGTATGATTCAGATCTTGCATTCTTCGATGTTTTGTGGGCTACGGCAAAGATTAATGACTGTCAAGACTAATTATGGGTTTTTTTCATTTTTCAAAAGAATTGAAGTGTTAGCTGTTGGTGGCAAATTATTCAATGATGGCAGTTTATCAGGAAAGGATTTTTCTTGACCGCAAAGCAACGTGATTTTATTTTAATGGTGTGTTCCCAATTTAAATGTGCAGGAAGTCACTGGAGCAGACTGGTTACTTTGTCTGAATTTGCTGCCATTAATTGTTTATTTGGTGATGAATTTTTTTGCTTGACCAGGAATGAGTGGATTGAATGACGTTTCTTCACGTGAAGCTGGTCAGTTTTTAATTTAAAAAAAAACGAACTAAAGCGGTCTTGGATGATGTGAAGCTCAACAGCGATGTCATCCAGTCTGGACCAACTCTTTTGCAAAATAATTTAATAGCGACGTGTGAACGATGCAGCCAACAATATTTTCTATTGAATAGATTGTTTGCAAGGTAGCAATGGTCATCAGTGGCGCCTGCCCATTGGGATGGGGGTGGGGGCGACAGTTAAGTGTTAAATTTGGTAAAATTCGACAAATAACGCATTTATTACAATTGAAAAAATTCTAAAAATGAGCAAGTTTCAAAGGTACGAAAATTGCTGAGTTATTACAAGGCCCCGAGTGACTCAAAGCAACCTAGACAACTTAGCTAAATTATCGGCTCCTTACATTACACATCCCCCCCCTCCCCATTCCACGCCTAATTCCTGGGTACCCCACATGATTGGCGTGGACGCTCTGGATGATGCGGAAGAATGGTCCTTGATTGTTAACTTTGGTCTTGGCTAATTTGGCCATCTTCCACGGAAACATTTCATCCCTGATGCAAAATCACTGTGCTGTGTTCCTTTAGTTTGTAACTCTAAATAAACAAAGACCCGTTATCGTTTCCTTTCTCTTCTAAACTTTTGAGGAAAATAGAATATAGAATAGAATAGGAAAGTAGTGTTCGCTATCTACGTATATGTACAACATTAAATTGTGGTTCCAGATGAACGTCACACTCCAAGGTGCACACGGACCTGTAGAGTGACAGCTATAAGCAGTTTATGGTTAACAGGCAGCGCCTTTGCAAGGGCGCATAAGCCCTTATATAAACTTTGTTATAGGATTACCCTAGCAAACCTGGTGGATGTGGATAACAGCGTGGGTATTTACATAACTGCAAGGCCACCAGAAACAACTACTGGTGTGTAACCCTTCATTTCGTTCACCAACACAACGAAATTTTGGAGGTCCGGGGGCCACACACGTAGTATAGTATTTGTTCGCGAAACCTGGCTTGGTAGCAATGCGCTTGAGTGCTATCCATCATTGTCGGCTGCTACAAAATGGCGCTGTTCAATTTGCGACAACCAGCTTTTCTGCATCGTGGAGTCCGTAATTAGTTTTATTTATGTGTTTTTGTTTCGATTTCTATTTGTTTGCACACAGGAATCGTGGCCTTTCTTTACATCATGGCAACTGCCTTTCCAATCCTTCTACACAGGCAAAAGATACGAAGGTAGATTATTTTAAAGTACAGTGCTGTTTTATATAAATGCTGTTTTATATTAATACGATTTTCAAATATGGAAGTTTATAAAAGAAAATAAGTATATGCTTTCAAGTTTATTATTTATTTAGTCTCTTTTTATTCACATAATTTTGGGGGATTTCGGTTTTCAAATTTACATTTATTTTGTTTACTGCATGTGCCTTAAGAAAGTAAGAGTGCTAGCAAAGGCTTAAGACTTCCTAAACATAAAAATTAATTAATTAATTAATGGTTAAAAGTAAATAAAATAAATAAATAAACGTGCCTCAAAATTATCAGATTAATTTGTCTACACACATTATAACGCACAAATTATAGACAGTATATTACCACAAAAGACACAAATTAATATTTTTCTTGCTCGAATTACAAAATTACAAAATAAATCTACTTAAGTTGAACGGATGAACTTAGACTCAAATGTAAAGTGAATATGTGCTTTTAATAATAAGTAAAACAATAATGCCTCACTCATATTACAAGTTGAGGTATTACTGTTTGCGATGCTAGCATCGTGGGTGTTGTTCGTTTTCACGCTTCGTGTTCGAATTTAACTGCTTATACATTATTGCAGAAAACGGATATAAATTAATTCAGGAGAAAGTTGAAGACGTGCTTTTTCCAATAGGGTTAATAAAAATGCATCAATTAAATTAGGAACCGAATTACCGGTGTTTGACTAATCTGCACAATATTTTCTGCTTGTAGTCATGGTGAGTTTCGAATATAAACTGCTACAATGTCAGTCATATATATATACATAAAATAATTGTGAGTATAGTCGTATAAGACTAGAAGCATTTTTTCTTTTTTTAGAGACATGCTTTTCCCAACATCGGTAAAAAAAATGCTTTTTGCATAACAATTTATATCCTTTATTTGGACAGTATACAGATTTTTTTTTTTTTTTTTTTTGCTTGAATTCATGTCGACTTTCGACTTTACAAACCACTAATTTCGTGTTAGTGCTAATGCGAACGGTCAGAAATAAATGGTGGAGATGTATATTTTCCAACAAAGGTTATAAAAGTTCTATAATCAAGAACCATACTATCCTTGCTAAAATTAAGAGCCAATCTATACTGCACCCTGTTTTCTGTTTGTATTCATGCCGAGTTCGAGTTAATAGTACTGTGATTGAGTTCCAATTAAGATAAACGGATGTAATTGGGCTAAGATGAAAGTTGGAGAATTGCTTTTCCCCACTGGAGTCATAAACCTGATGCATCAAAATATTATTATTGTAAACCAATTTACTACCCCTTCATCATCGTCATACATGATGCGCTTTATTGTTCGCTGTACTACTTCTTATTAAGATAAACTGACGTAATTTAGCGATAATAGTCTCAGATAAATAAGTGAAATACAAAATGTTTTGCCGTAATTAGGGATAGAGCTACAGCTGTTTACCTAAGCATACATACCACAAGAAAGAACGATGCTATATTAGAGACAAACCGCCGTATCCTCCCCCTCACCAGGGCCCCCACAGCCAGGGATCAGGTGGATCCACTGTACCAGGCCCGGTCACGCAAGGGGCCCGTCCGGCCTAAATTTTTTATTCCCTGCAATTGTGAGTTTTGATGACTATTGAGTAACGTACTCGATTTGTGCCAAATTGTGAATTTTTGGTATACTTCCAACAACAACGACTCCAATCCAACGGCAACGAGCACGGAGCAGAATCACTGTAGTGCAAGCCTTTCAGCTTGTTAGGCAGGGAAGTCTTCAAACGTAAGCAGCCTTAATGAACGAACCAACCCGTTAAGCGCAATTATGGCCGACGAATATTATAACACAGTATAACCTTTTGACGATTTCGGTCAGGGGTGGTGGGCCCGCTGTTGTAGTTAGTCCCAGGCTCGTAACTTTGATGTGGGAGTCCTGCCCCTAACTCATCTGATTATTAATTTAGAAACATCACAACAATAGTTTAAACTGACATTCGGCATCGCTCCATGCAGAAAATAAACCACTACAACTTAGACAGCTGTAACTCTCCCTGCAAAACTGCTAAAGCACATTTATTACCATAACTGGAAAAAGCACGTCCTCAACTATCATATAATTTGTAATTCCATTTATCGTAATACGAACTACAGGAACAGTTTAAAGTCGATTAAAATATCAATACATATAGAAAATACGCTGCTACTGCAGAAAAGAACTCCTGAACCCCAAACAATAGTAAAACGTTTACGCATAAAGTTGTTAGAAAAAGCACATCTCCACCTTTCGCCTTAGTCTAATTACACCGTAAACCTTAAATAGAACAAGAGCACCAACAGTTTAAATTCGGGAATTACTATACACTTTAATGCAACTCAGCTATTCAAAGAACGATGAAGTTTTTTAAAGTTAAATATATGTGTCGGATCGTTTCTAAATCAAATTGCATTCTGAACGCTATCTGTTACCGATTCGCCTTTAATTAGATCAACAGTTTAGAAGTAACAAAAACCTCTTTTCGATAACATTTTCGACCGCCATATTGAATTTCACCAACTTCCGGTGCAACGACATTTGACTATTTTTAATGTGCGATGTTACCCTATACTATAAGCCAAGATAGCAAGATGGCCGAAATATTCGGTCATCGCTCGCTGCAGCTATATGCTGTTCCGTATTGCTTTTCCTCCTCCTTACTCTTTCCCTTCCTACTCACCCCGTGGATCAGACCCACTGAATGACTCGAGCTTACCGCTAAGCGAGCCGCATCTTTAGTTTCACTTTCATTTGACGCGAAGCATGGCCAAGCTCTTTGAAGCGTAACTTTGAATTGGTTGCGTTCCTCGTCATCTGCTTCGGACAATCAAAACGATCGCCTACTAGCTATTTCTCGTTATCTTATCTGTCTTGTGGGATGTTAAAATGATCCACCCAAAACCAAAACTGGTAGAAAAAACCCGCCAAGTTTCCAAAAACGATCGGCCTTTGAAGGTAGTGATATCATTCAACCAAGGAAAGGCCGCCAAGGTCAATCCTATTAGCCAAGTTAATCGCACCGACTAATAGTTCGAAAGTTAAATGAAAACTTGAAGATTGTTACTCGCTGTAGCAATCTTCAAGTTTTCATTTAACATCCAAAGTTTATATAGGATTGACCTTGACGGCCTTTCCTTGGTTGAATGATATTACTACCTTCAAAGGCCGATCGTTTTTGGGAACTTGGCAGGTTTTTCTACCAGTTTTGGTTTTGGGTGGATATCACAACTTTCATTGGACTGCAGTGAACGTACATAAGGTTACACTGTCTTATCTTCATCTGTACTTTTTTTCTAGAGGAATTTTATTTCTATAAATTTTCAAATTTATAATTTTCAAATTTACCATTGCCAATTACCCGTTAGATTAGCCAAACTGCCACGGCTTAGTTTATTGTATGACCACTCTTCACATACTTAAGTTGCTTCAATCCCATTTTTGCACACACTGGCTAACAATAGCTGATTTCGTTAACTTCGCTCACTCAATCAGCGCATCCCCTTCAGTTGTTTTGTTTATCCCTGGACCTTCCTCTTAACTTTTCAAGATTTCGTTGATATTTAGTCATGCAGAAACCCACGAAGAACGCTTTTACTAGAACAGCAGAACGCGAAGCATTTTATTTTGAGTTATTAACAAAAACCCCGTTAGCTTGTGGATGCTCGTATTGTTGCGTAACCATAACGTGCATCATTTTATTCTTAAGCAATCCATGGCAACGTTAATGTGTCCTTATGTTGTCCTTCGTTACAGATCAGTTTTTAGTTCGTGAAGGCTTTTACAATAAATCCAAAGACGAGTGTTGATTGTTCAAGACATTGTTGCTTGAAATCTTTGGTTGCAAGTTGGAAAAGAAACGAAATTTAAATTCGCTGCTGGCGAATTTCAAAACCCTCCCAAGCATTTGTCCTGACCCCTACAACCCCCAAAACAAAACAAAAGACCCATGCTTAGATCTCCCTGCATCCGTGTGCCAAATTTCAGGTACGTAGGCCTTATCAATTTTGCGCTAGCCATGAGCAAAAGGTCTATGGGATATAGGAAAAGGATATGGGAAAAATCTTATTAGTTAGCCAGCTAGCTAGACAGTAACATAAAAACAACGTTATTGACGCATCTTTTGACCATCTATGATTGGTGGACACTCATCCTTTAAATTTTAGTTTTTCATAATCTCTGACCCTTTCCCATACATTTTCCACAATTTGAAACGTTCTGTTGCAATAGGATTTATAATCAACATGCCAAAATAAGCTTTCAGTTGCTTACAGTTAACAGACACGTGTCTGCTAGTGAGCCGCTTTTTTATCATTAACAATCAATTTTTTATCAATAGGATGTCTACAATGGGATGATCTACTGTTACTTGGCGGCGACACTCTAGCGTGTGTCTAGATTATGCCATATCAAAAACCAAAACTGGTAAAAGGAACCGCCAAGTTCCGAATGGTTCGGCCCTTTAAAAGAGTGATATCAACACACTCGCAAGTTAATCGCACCGACTAATAGTTTGAAGGTTAAATGAAAACTAGAACATTGCTAATTTCGGTAGTTCAAAGTCCAAAGTATTGTTTGATACGATTAACTTGGCGAATGTTTTGGTGTGTTGATATCACTGCTTTGAAGGGCCGAACCATGCGGAACTTGGTGGTCCCTTTTACCAGTTTCGGGTTTTGATATGATATTACCTCTTTTTTTTTTTAATTGTGTGTTAGACTAAACTCAACTAGCCTGCAGATGTCTAACAATAGCTTGAGTGGTCATTTTTCATACATTTTAATATCATATCACTCCTTTGAGAGGCTAACCATTCTCAACTTAGTGGCCTCTTTATCAGTTTTTGGTTTTGTTTTAAATTTGTTTTAATTTTTTTTTATGTAGTTCATGTCACTACTTTGTGAGGCCGAACCCAACTTGGTGGCCTCTTTGCCAGTTTTTGGCTTTGTTTTGACATTTTGTTTGTTTTTCGTGAATCGGCCGTGAACACAATTTCTTTGGCAACGTCGTTAAGATTTGTGACGAAATACTAGTGGGTGGCTAGATACGTACTTCAGTATTGTCCGAACTTTGGCCGTTCAATGAGAGACGATGTCGACAATACTAACAATGTTATAACGACGCTTTCGTACTTACGCGCCTCCCACACCTGGACAATTCCCGTTACATGTCCATCAGGCTGTAAACCATAAAAGGTATGCCGTTCGCATTATACTGCATCCATTCGTCATAGCCGGAAACTTTCCCGCTATTTCGATATCGGTGAACAATAACCCTTTGGGAATTAACATGGGAATGAGCGGAGTAGAATTAGCTAGCTACCTAGTAACACATTTGCAACTTATTGAGGATCAGGTTTTGCATTGAAAGCCGCTTAGCTGACATTCCTACAAGAGTTAATTTTTGTCAGGTGGGTCATTGCTCTCCATATTACCACAATTTAAGCTTTTGTACCGCATTATTATTTTTCCCCCAAGTGCCTGAAATGTGCACTTCCGGATATTAGACACTACGCTATGGCGTCGCGCTACAATGGTTTACGTCCCCGACAACTGAATTGATGTGATGTTTGCTGCCTAACTTGGCGCGACACACTAGCGTGTGTCCAAATAACAGTTGACAATGGTTAAATACTTTGAAATTAGAGCATTGTTAGTGGATTTACGGAATAAACAACGATCGTCTATACTGTAAGCCAAAGTTTCTCAGCAAATCGGCGCAGCTTAGAGCAAGACGGCCGCGTCGGTCATCTCAACGACAAGTATTAAATGACGTCACTCACGAAGGCGTGTTTTAATTTTTAATTTTGGTTTCGTCCCTTTTTGTTTTTGCTTTCGTCCACTGTTATAATCTGTGGGGAGGGAGGGGTGTTTGCTGGTTAGTATGTCTGTTAGCCCAATTATTTGCATTCCGATATTACAATAACTATAAGTGGGAGTGGGGAGGGGTGGGGGCACCAGTGAGTCTGTTACACCGAACTGAGCACTCTACTATTTTACGATTACGCTTTAACCAAATCTGAAAGAATTATTTTTAGTCCGAACCCTTTTTTTTTTTTTTTTTTTTAATTTAAGGGTAAATGTTAAGTAATCGGCAAAGTTACTGCAACTGAACGAAGCATAGCAATTCTGCTAGTTGTACACATATTTTTGAAGAATTTCCATCAAAAATTGGTCGACCTGCCTTCGCAAATTTTCTCGTTATTGTCTACGAGTTTGAGTGTTATTTCCACGTTATTCTGCAAAATGGCGGTTAGATTTTCCAAGATATCGGCCGACCTTATCACTGAAAGGTGGTGGGGGAGCGGGGGTGGGGGTGGCGTTTATACTTCAATGCTGCCCACCCAAGAGGAATCTTTGTTATTTTCATTGTCCGAGTTTGGGGGAGGGGGGGAGGGGCAGGCGGGGGTTTCGTCTAAGTGCACTGGGGCTATACAAATCTTTAGCTATCTTTTAGGTCGAAATTGGGCAGTTAAAGTCACAATAGGTTTGCGTGCATCAAAATTCAGGAAGTGAAGCTTGTTTTCTCCATCAAAATGCCAAAAATAGCAGCCGAGGAAAAAACGTCAAACTTCGGCGAGGAAGTTAAAATCAATGCACAACAGCACGAGCAAGGAGAATGAAAAGAAGAGTGGTTTTAGTTTCGACTATACAAAAGAGGTATAATGCTTGGATTTCCGGTTTCTCAACCCTTAAAATGAAACTAACTCCAGAGTCACGCCTCGGATAATTGCGAGAATTGTCAGCCGAAAAAATTATCTGGAAGAAAACACCCACGTAACATTGGATTCCTATAAGACCGTCTTATCGTCGTAATTATACGTTGTTTACTGACGTGAACGAGAAGAAAACTAGTTTAAACTAGTTTAATTAGTCGAGCGAGGTGAGGCACAAGTTGTAATGACCTAGAAGGCATTTTTTCCCTCTCGGTTTTTCCCCCGCTCGTTGATCTTGAAGGTAAGATTTTGTTTGTGAAATTGTCGAAGTAAGCAAAGCGTTATTTCCTTAACTACCGTGATGTAAATAAATAAATAAAGACTTTATTGATGGAAAGAACAAAAGGCGAGGGGAAGTGCCAGGTCTGGCTACTTATATCCACCCAAAAAAATTAACATGGCATAAATATTTATCAAATAACAACAAATTGCCAAATTGATGATATATAACAATGAATTACAAATTACTAAAAAAAGACTAACTATTTAAAGTTAAAAGCTGTTCAATTATATCACACACAGAAAAATAGCAGAAGGAACAAAATATACGACCTAAAACTGGCGAGACGAATATTTTTCTTATTACTTCACCTTAGAAGGAAGGATTAAAGGATTTGCGATGGTAGCATCGTCAACTCACTTGGTAGGTCATTCCGCACGACGCGATTTGCAAAGAAATATTTACGACAGTCGTTATGAAAGGTACACATAACCTTACATGCATCGTCTAGGTTCAACATGTGCTACCTCTTGAAAGAGCCAAGTGCAGGCAAATGCTGTGACTGAAATTCGTTCCAGACGTACTAAGCATTAAGAATTATGTAAAAAAAAAAATAAATAACATTAAACATTATTAAAATAACAATACTTGATTGTTTGATATTCTGTGGGTTCTTGATTTAGGAACAAAAATGTATAGGGATAAAAAGTAATAAAATCTAAGAGGGTTCCAGAAAAATGCATAAAATCACCAAGGGCTTCCCTATGCGCTGCCAATTTCAGTGAGGCACGGAGTTAAAGAGAGCATTGGAGCTTTTCATTCTCTACTGATGTCTGTTTGCATTCCCTAATTATATTTGAACACATTATTGAATTCATTTACAATATTTCAGATTCTTTCTCTCCACTATTT
The DNA here is from genome assembly GCA_023313725.1 of Lithobius niger. Lineage (NCBI taxonomy): Eukaryota > Metazoa > Arthropoda > Chilopoda > Lithobiomorpha > Lithobiidae > Lithobius > Lithobius niger. The sequence goes on along the minus strand of JAHWFP010173743.1, from coordinate 25,305 downwards.
GTGGATTTTAGTTCGTAAACCAATAATATAAAAATGGGCATATGCATCTTGTGTTTCAGTTAAAGGCTGAACACACTTTTGGTGGACAAAATTAGTCATATTTACACCAACACCTTGTGGCCTTTTGAGGTTTCTCTACCATGTCTGCTATCTCCATTTAATATCTTGTGTCTTCCTACTAATGCTCTCAGTTAAGTGGAACTGAGTAATGTTTGGATTTTTTATTTAATCTTTGGAATATTAATCAGTGGGATTAATTACCGAATCTTTTGTTCTGTTCATATCACAACTCTGAAAGCTAATCTATTCACAACTGGGCGGCTTTACAACCAGTTGTTGTTTTTTTGTTTTTTTTATATGTGAACCTATTATTATAAATTAAATTGTTCTACGAAAAATACAAAACGTTCTCCCAGCCAATAATCATTGTTTGATATGCATCAATGGTCTTCAGCTATTAACTGACAGACGTCATGCGCAATTGCGCATGCTTTTACGTGTCATGTTACGTGTAATGTCTTTTAGATCTACATTAGTTTATGAATAATTTCCCTGAATGTCTGATTAGCTTTGATATTTCAGCGTCAATAGCCCAAATACTTTTACCAGTTTTATTGATTATTAAGTTGAATTCACAAATAGGGCATTTGTATAAGTTGAATGAATGGGACGATTGCTACATTAAGACAATGGGATTTACTTCAGATTCGCGTCGGACATCCATAATAAACAGGGCGATGTCGAAATGTTTTCAGCAGCGATTTAAGCATGAAACGACTAGCAGAAAAACGTCGAGGTACTTTCCCTGACCAGAGAGTTTAACCATAGATTAGAAAGTTAACTAAATATACCGTCTCACTTCTTCCCGTCCTACGCGGAGCTCTGGCGGTAGTTGCGGCTACTAACACCTCTGGTAATGCTTTGCCTTCTGCTGCTTCGAAAGCAAAAGCATTAGCAAAGGTATTAGTAGCCGCAACTACCGCCAGAGCTCCGCGTAGCACGGGAAGCAGTGAGACGGTATATCTAGTTAACTTTCTAATCTACGGTTTAACCCTATACGTCTCATAGGTGGATTTTTTAACGCGGGTCCATAGGTGAGGTTAAATCCGGGCCCATACTTCAAAAATTCAAAAATTCAGTATTCCGAATCGATGTAAAATAATTTCTTACATGGAAATTAAAGGAAAATTCATTAGGAATTAGAATTTTACACTGAGTTTAACTTTACTTTATTTAGGAAAAAAATATAACTGAAAAACAAAATTTTCACTTTTTGAAAAATTGGAAATCATTGGAAATGAACAATAACAAAAGGGACATACAAAAGATGAACAAATATGGAAAAATCAATCAGTCACTTGATTCAACTTGATTCACCGGATTTCAACAATAAATACAGTTAGCATGCCCACTGCATCAAATTTCCAGGTGTTCTTTGCAGAAAACTTTCCTACATGTATTGCAGATTGTGTTCACTATTTTACAAGAATCCTACTATGTGGTCGCATTTGACCCCAAATGAATTTTGACGAGAAATGCAAACAATACATTCAATCCAAAACTTTTTTTTAATGAAAACCTTGGAGACTGTTCAAAAGAAATGTCACCAAAGATGAACCCTAAAAATAATCTTAAATATCGTAACTTTGTAAAAAAAAAAAAAAAAAAAAAAAAAACGGGGGGGGGGGGGGGGGGTCATTTTAGGTCCCGGCTAAGGTTAAAAGTATTTCCCGTACCTCTAAGACTTGCTTTTATTTTTTTATTTATTCAACATACAAATGGTTATAAAATTCCCAATATCTTTAAGGAAGTTCCTACCGAATTGATTGTCAAGAATAAAAAAAAAATTTACATAATGGCTTACTTGTTGGACCAGCAAGAACTAGGCCAACTCGAGTTTAATTTTTTTTTGCATTCACACACAAATGGTTATTAAATTCCCAATATCTTCAACGAAGTTCCTATTGAATTGACAAATGCATCAGTATCAACGAAATAATTTGGCTTACTTTTTTTGACCACAGCAAGAAACAGACCAACCCTACTTTACAGTTTGCAAACATGTTGATCATCCGACTGGAAATCAACTTTGTGGTTTCATTGAATGACCGTATTTCTACTGGTTTACCTTTTAAATTTAAAATGACGACCAGGGTACCGTCAAGCATGTATACCTTTTAAACTGCTTGAAAAGTATTCCGATCGTCGAATAAAAAAAGTCGCCCTGTATTTTTAATGCGTGCATTTAAAGGTGCCTATTCATCGACTGACAGGTTGCATCATCTAGCGCCATCTATCATTATGGAGTTCTATGCACCACTTGATTTCAACAAGCGAAGGAATATGTAAAGAATTTTTATTTAACACAACACACTAGCCACGTGCCTCCTTAATTATTGAATGTAAAGTTGGTGCGCCCTCTCATGAACCAGGAAGCAGCGGCCAAGGTTAACGATATTACTGTCACTAGATGGCGCCCCTCTAGCGGTTCAAAATCAGCGTTTCAAAGCGATCGATATATAGAAAAAAAAGCGCCAGCTTCTTCTATGTAACGACCGCTTAACCAAAGCCGATATTCGTTTTCACATGGAAAATCCAAGAATTCGTGCCATCTGTCGGTTAAACCGGAAACGCACGTCTCGTCTGTAATAATTTGTAATGTGATTAAAGTTATTGCAGACTGACCAGGTTTATCTGACAACTATTGTAAACCTAGCCACTATTGTAGCAACTAGTTCGTATTGTAGTAACCAGTTCATATTAAACCTGGCCATTGAACACTAACACATTACACTGTTAACCTTAGGCTAAGCAGAAAAAAGTTACTTAAATTCTTGTGATGTTTAAGACTTACCGACTTAGTAGTTCACAATAGCTTTGCTCTGTTAGCCGTACAAAACACAAAAGTCAAATAAACGTACAGTTTCTGTAATGTTCGAGTCGGATCTCTTCGTTCTCAGCAGTGCAAGGTATGAATGGCTAACTTGGCCACTCCTTTACCCTTAAAAGCATGGCCAGGTTAATCGGAAGCAGCAGCATTTTCACAAATTTTAGGTAATGAAACTGCATATTCAACCGCAGGTTTATGTGCAAGAGTTCACGGGCTCGATCCTGACCTCAGCCACCCCTGGCATTTTAGGGAAGAGAAGGGCCCTGTTATGCCTCGTGCTCATGTCGATTGTGGAATGAAAAAGATCATAGGATTTTTCGATTGGAATTACCTAGCAAAATTGTCCCTCCCTCCTTCTGGTGCCATGAAAATAAATCAGATGCAAACCTATTTACGTTGCCTTTTGGACTGAGATGTCAATGCCTGAGCGGGGAATCGAACCCATGGCCTGAGCGGGGAGTAAACCGAAGGCCGAGATCCTACCGCCGAGCCATACGGACATGGCCAAAAGGAAACGTCCACAGGCAGCATTTAACACGTGAATGTATACAGAGTATAAACACACACTTTCCAATCGCCACTGGAGGGACGTTTACTTGCCCCGCCACATACCAAGTGAAACGAATGGAACACAGAAATCAAACGTGAAATAAGGATTAAACAGGACGGAAAGCGATGGCTCAACAAGAGTTAAATAAATACAGATGCAAACCTATTTACGTTGCCTTTTGGACTTCAATGCCAGACTGCCAGAGAGAGGAATCGAACCCACGACCATTGAAATCAAAGGATGAGTTCATACCGCTGAGCCATACCCATATTGGCTTCGGCTGGGAGCGCATCAAAACTACTGCAGGTTGCAGTAGATCGTCCAGAAATTTTGTTTGGAGGGGACAAAAAATGTATGAAAATGGGTCCGAAAGCTTGCACACTTTTAACAATTTCAGTGATTTTTTATGCTTTTTAAAAGACTTATTTTGAGAAATTTTCTTTAAGGCAGCAAATGCCGTATTTGTTCAGCTTCGACGTAATTAATTTTTGCACTGGGGAAGGGGGGAGGGGGGTGGATGATGGGAAACACAGGGCTCGGGAATGAATTTGGGTTGTTGAGAGCACTGAAATACAAACCAACGTTACGTACGTTATATACTTGAGACGAATAACCTTCTTATGTCAGTAGGCAAAGAATTGAGGTTCTTGTAATTGCTCAGTTTTACTTTTAAATCTACGGTCTTAAAACTCTTAAAACTGCTCCCATTTCCCTCCCCCTCCTCCCCCCCCCCCTCTGGGTGCGCCATTGGCAGATTGAACCATTCTACGTACACAAACAAATACTTTTACGACAGTTTTGCTTAGTTGTACTTTTTACGTTTCTGCAGTAACTTTATACCCAGTGACAACAAGCAGGGGCATACCTAGTGTTCCTAGTAATTTTTTTTTTAAAGACGACATGTGGTATGGAGGTCGTTGTACTATACTGTTAGCACGCAGGCACTGCTGTCCCCAACCAGTTAAAAAGTGCAACTTCTTATTATGTCTAAATCTCTTCTGCAAAACAGTTACGTGGTCTTTGGCATGAATACTAAAGTTTGAATAAGCCGGAAAAAGCTAAGGTGACAAGATTTACCTGATGGCCATGTTTTACTTCGTTCACTGAATAGCGTACAGGCTGGGTGGGGTGGGGTTTATAGGAACTAGCTGGGTGGAGGGGAGGGGGGAGCGGGAGAGGGGAGAGAGGTCGGTTTGCACTAACCGTCTTACATCGGGGATAAACATCAATGTTGCGTAAAGGGTGTACAAATACCGTTGCATCCAGACTGCAAAAGCAGAGGATCTGCGATTACAATTTAAAATTAGGCTGAATTCTTCTTGTGTTTGTTTTTTAGGTTGCGAAGTGTAATATTGCTGGTTACGACAGGAATATATTTCTAACCACACCACATTACATAGCTTAGAGCTAACCCTTAAATATTTTATTATCTACGTGCCACACGTACAAACGTTTTAAATTATTATAACAAGAACTGTTTTAAGCCACGATGTAGAAAAGAAATCTAGCCTATACTACAATTTACATTCCAGGGTAGGCCTTTTCGTTGTTTAGGCCTACTTTTCAAGAAACGAAAATTTTAACGATGTCCCTTTTAAAATTCTATCACGTTGTCATAATAATAGTTATCAATTCAAAATGGGATATACCCTAAAGCATTCAGCCAAAACATTACGAGTTTTCTTAGATTACGCAAGAAAACATCCCAAATTCGTCAATCATTACATTCTCGTGAAACTGCAAATCAACACATTCCATTTGTACCATCTTCTAGGTCGACGTTTGTTAGCAGTACACAAAACCAGATCCCTTCCTAGTATTGATGGCCAGATTAAAAACCATAAAGCGTAATTTAATCTTCACCTACCAAATACGTCCAGTTTAGCTCGTCGGGATTATGACTCAAATAACTAATATTTTTTCTAGAAGTTATGTATGGGTTTCTGGTTTTGGGAGTTGCTAAATAGTTTTTCCTGCCCTTCCAAGTCATTACGACGAAGCAGCCTCGTTTTTGTAAGACGCAGTCCACGCGCCAACAAGGAAGTCGTGCAAGGCGCGAAGCCTACATAACTTACGAAAATGCGCGCATCTTGGCAAACACACGTGGAAATATTTCTCCGTTTTGTGTGCCATACTGTGTGCTTGCACGTGCGCTGTAGTGTGCACGAAGCGTGAGCGGAATGAATGATGGCAGTACAATGGCGGCGTAATGATAGTAATTCACACGTTTTATTAATGAAATATTTCACCCAAATTTCTTCAATGTCTTGCCACAAATATCAATTTTTTTTTGTTGCGTTAAATAGAATAATAACACGCTAAAATTCCTTTGCCATAGGCCATGCCTTAAGGAATGTTAGTGTAGCAAGCAATTTCTAATTTTTAGTCCAAATTACTGATTACAGGTATAGTACACTGGTTAGTATTGAATAAACGCTTACGCGTATAAAAGGCGGATGAAAGCCTTAAAAAAAACTTAATGCTCGAAAGGAACGGATACAACAAAAAGACATGCAGGCCATCAGCGTTGCACTTATACGTGTAAAAGAATCTCCAGCATCCCCCCCAAAAAAACAAAATGGAACTTCGTTTACAGCTCCACTTTGTTTTTTTTTGGGATGCTGGAGATTCTTTCACACGCATAAGTGCAACGCTGATGGCTTGCATGTCTTTTTGTTGTATCCGTTCCTTTCGAGCATTAAGTTTTTTTTAAGGCTTTCAAGAAAAAAAAACATGGCGACATGAGACTGTGTGTTGTTCCTCTTCCTTGAGAACATTACGTTTTTTTTTTTCAGGGTTTACCTCTGTATTCCATGCGCAGAAGCTTTTTTTAATACTAACACCTGTTTTTTTTTCTTGACGATATTTTGGGTAAATTAAATACCTAGAATTTTGATTAAGATAATTGATTGAGATGAACTTTTTTTGAGATAAATCAGGCACATTAAAATGGCGTTCAAAAGGCCCTGGCCATTGTTAATGCCTACGTTTTAAGCTATACAAATTCATATGTATGTTTTAAGCTATAAAAGTTGAAAATCGGTTCATTGGCAGGTGAGAGCAAAATTTTCCCAACTGGACGAAGAACAACAAAGAATATTGTAGTCACGCTAAAATAGCGTTCAAAAAGCCCTGGGCCATTGTTCATACGTACGTTTGAAGCTATAAAACTGGGTAATAAAACTGGTTCGATATTCAGGTGAGGGCAAAGAGTCCCAACAGGAAGATGAAGAAGAAGAAGAAGACCAACAAGAACTAACCATGCTATGGAGGCCAAATGGTTCGATTTTTGTGATTAAAACTTTTATGTATTGAAACAGTTATGACACGAACCAATACCGTATTTCGTTGGTTCATGTCAATTATTCTAGGAGCAACTATAGGGTTTCAAAGTTTGACGTTTAACATGGAAGGTCATGCTGTGGCTTACATGTAAGATTGCTATCAACGGTCCTTGATTGACGCATACCAGTAGGAATTTCCCCTGGGAACTCGTTTGTGAATGAGAATGAAATGAGAATGAAATTTCGAACAATATAATGCTTCAAAGTTTAAAATACGATCACAGACAAACCGACACACAATAATCCAAATTGAGTCGAGTCTTAATGCCTGCATCGCTTCGCTGGCTCATTCATGGTGAACCGTTAAGGTACAAGATGACAAAACCAGGTACCTACGGACTTACTACTTTGCTTCCACCAAAATTAAACGGAAAAATAAGAGACTGGCGTATTAAACTATATCTTTTACTTTATCTTTTATAAATCCCTTTTTTTGCTATATTGTGCTGGCATTTTTTATTTTTACTGTGGGCGGTATTTGAAATGGAAAAGTAAGTTGATCAATCTTAACAGTGAATTGCAGCGGGCAGGGCAAGGTTCAATTTATGCCCGTCCAAACAGAAAAAAAATCTAGAACACTTTAAAACTATACGTACAAATGTACATGAAAAAATAATGACTTGCGTAAAAGCAGTAATAAAAGAATGAATAGCAGTAAACGCAATAAACTAATCAGCACAAAAAATGGGCCTTTTAAAACGCATTCCAGTAGATAAGGTTAATAAGTCACTTACTTGACGCACCACCTAAGGAATTCCAAACTGAAACCAACTTTACAGCAAAGAAGTTTTGGCGGCATTCTAGTCTTGTTGTTGGACCACTTAATTTAAAACAATTTAAGTCCATGTAAATGGACTTCAGTCAAAGAATGGTAGATCCACTACAAGAAAGCCATGGAGAATATTAAAATTTAGTATTATTTTATCCTTTAAACGGTGCATAGCTCCAGCTAGTACAATCACAAAGATTTGAGCTGTAGATGACAACATCAATTGCTCCACATCGAATAGCGACTTAGTAAAACAACGCTGGATGGATTCAAGGTGGTCTATATCAAGCAGAAGATAAGGGGACCAAGCTGGACTAGCGTACTTTAAAAGAGGTCGAATGAAGACCGTGTAGGCCACGGTCTTACGCATCCCGAAGTGAAATGCAGTTGGACCATTCGTAAACGACGACTGGCATTTACGACCACATGATCACAATGAATCGAAGATTTTAGGTCAAGTTGAACCAATATCAACTTCCTAAACCAAACGTGCCCCAGGTGGGGAAACAATATCCATACATATAAAAATCCAGGATTTTGGTTTCTATTGTGAAAACTTTTACATTTGGCACTGAAAATAGGCAGTTGCCAGTCGTTTGCTCAATGAGAAACATGGTTTATTTCAGCTTGAACTTGGAGGTTATTCTGGGTGAATTTAATTGTGGAATGCAGTTTAGGTCATCTGCAAAATTTTGTTGTTCAGCAATTCTGAGTTTCATGACAAATCATTTAAGACAAAGATAAAGAGTTCGACACAGAGCCCTGCACAAGGAGCCTTGAACACCACTAATATGGTAGTGAGTGGGACTGAACTGAAGGTACCGACAGCAACACGTTGAAAGTGACCAATTAGAAATGCCTCAATCCATGCTAAAAGTTTTCCATTAAACTCATACATTTAAAGTTTAAATATGAGTTCGCTTCAAAGCTTTTTTAAAGTCAAAGAGAACTTCATCAGATGGTATGACGATGTCAAAGACCTGCATTCAGCTATCCGAGGATAACAAAAGTTGATGAATAGAGGAAAGACCAGGCAAAAAAGACAAACTGATCACTTCCAATTAAGTAGCATTTGTGGTGTACTAAAATATTTTACTATTCTTCCATTACTTTGCAAGGAACAGCAGTAAGTGCAATGGGTCTGTAATAGCGCAGATCTGTTGTATTTCCTTTATTAATAATTAGGGTAACATTTGCAGTTGACCAAATACTAGGTTGCTTACCGAAGTTAAGAATAGCTGAAGGATGTGGGCTAGAAAAGTACACAGATTTGATAGAGAATTTTCCTGTAAAAGTATGCCGAGAACCCGTCAGGGCCAACAACAGAGCAACAAGAGCAGAAAGAACGATGCTATGGAAGACAGTCATTCTAGATTCAGCTCCCAAATCCTGGTTAATAACCAAGGAAGTAATGATGTCATTATCATCAATGCTGTTGCCTGCAAGCACAGCATTTATACAAATGCCTTAGTCTCAACGTTTGCAACTTTCAAGGGAGGTATAAATCTAGATATGCCAGTCATTTGAAGATAAAAACGGAACAGAGAAGCTAAGTTGGCTTCTGATAAAACAAAAGGTTCCCGCTGTAAATCTTTTTTGGCAAGCTTGTAAATTTTCTGCGAGAGTGGTTATTTTTTTAGCGATGCCACAAGGTGCCTTTTTATGGGCAAGTTTTTTATGGGGCTACGGAAGTTTCATAACCCTTGATTTCGCCTTTTGGCTAACAGCACTACACATCTCTACCTAATTATAGATAGTGTCCGACCCTAACGGGATCCCATGCACTCTGCACTATGTCCGAATCAGTACCGCCTGCCCAGTTAGCATTCGCTATACAAGATCTTAAACTAGAGAACTCAAACACGCGCATGTCATCAGTTCTCTGGGAAGGTGGACCAAGTCTGTGAACTTTGAAGTGGCCATTATTGCTGTTGCTTAGGCCAAGATGGACACCATGTCACACAGCCACTTGTGCAAGTGCTCAGTCAAGAGCAAGTCAAGATTGTTTATCCCACGGGTTGGTTCATTTCCAGCTATGTAAAGCCATGTGTGGCAATGCCGTCAGAAAACTCGTCTTGGGCTACTTGTTTGCCTTTACCAGTTGGATGGAGTTCATTACATGCTGCTAGACCATAACCCATTACCACTAGTTTGTCAATGGAGATAAAGCTGGATCTTTTGGCGACACACAGCTGTCAAATTAGCGTATTCGTGCACGAGACATGTTCTGATGCAAGAAACAAGTAAACTAAGGTAATTTTTGCCCTGGGCTAGATACTCTTACATTCCAGCGGTCGAAGACCAATGATTCACAAACACCTTAAGGGAATCAACCGAAATGTTATTTGACCCGGCAGAAATAATTATTGAAGGGGAATCATTAGTTGAGCTTAGTATCACAGGCCTAAGTTTCATCACTAGTTGCATCCAGGCACTACCAGGTCTTGGAGGTAATGTGCACACCTCCACGCAGAACTCTTACGTGAGAATCCCCTAGGATAATTTTCTGGTCATTCCAAAACTTTCAGAATGGTAAGATGTCAGTTGCGCTTAAATGAACTGTAGAATTTTTTTTTTTGGGTTCAAGAATTTGGATTTGTTGTGCTTTGTGTTCCATTCGTGACATTTGCAGTTTATCTTGTAACTGTGAAACATTACAAGGAGTCATCTTGTCATTAGAAGTGTTTGGCTCATAACGCACAGTTACGATATTTGGTAGCACGAAGGTGTTGGCATCTTGGTTTGTTTAGGGTGGACTGTCTGATGAATTTTTTTACTTTTCATGACTCGAGTATTCCTATTCACGAATACATTTATATTTTTTATAATTTATTTGTGGTTTGCATATAAGTGATACCAACAGCTATCCTATGCAATTCCCTTTCCTTGTTTTGGGGGGTAGAACTAATTATAATAACCTATTTTATTGTTACACAAAAACGTATAAATCTAATTATTGACAAAGAAATTTGGCCAGAGAATTTTAAAAAACAGATTATACGCCCTATTTATAAAAACAAAAATGATTGACCATCATAATTATAGACCCATATCTCTGTTATCATCCATAAGAAAATTAATAGAAAAATTCTTTGTATTAAGAATAAGCAACTATGTAAATAGTTTTAATCTTTTATATAAGAATCAATTTGGCTATCAAAACAAAAAAGCACAATTGATGCTCTGCATTATATAAATGACAAAATTACAAACGCATTGAACGAAGGTAAATATGTTGGTGCTATACAGATAGATTTACAAAAACCCTTTGATACGATCAATATTGAGACATCACAAACCTTTATAAACTAGGTATTAAGAGGAAAAATGATGAATATTATAGATAATTACATGAAAGACAGAACTTTTAGTGTAAAAATTGACAACGAATTCAGTAACTGGACTAAGATTAAGAATGGAGTACCACAGGGTTCCATTTTGGGACCATTACTTTTTTTATTGTATGTAGATGATATCGGGAATTTAAATTTAAACACATATTTGACCTTATATGCAGATGATATCTTTATGCTTTCGATAAATTACAACTACGACACAATGATCGACATGCTACAGAAAGATTTTAACATTCTAAATGAATATCTTTTACATAACAATCTTTTCATTAGTCCAACAAAAACTTGTTTCCTACAGTTTAAAACTTCTCATATGCTGAAGCATGCAGAAAAAAACATAACTTTAACATTAATCAGTGAAACTATCAACTCTGAAAAAGTAAAGAATTCAAAGTATTTAGGACTTGAAATAGATGAGCACTGTAAATTTGAAAAGCATATTGACTTAACAATCAGCAGGACCAGAAAAACAATACGTGTTCTATATAAAATAAGATTTTTGCTTTCCGATAACACTAAGAAAAAATCTTTTCGAAGGTTGGATAAATTCTCAAATACAATATGCATGTAGTATATATGGAACTACTACGAAACGCTACCTACACAGACTACAAAAATTTCAAAATAAAGATATAAAGGTCTTGTTTCAATAGGCAGGCAATGATAAATCCGCTGAAACTTTATTAAAAATAATAAAATTTTCAGTGTTTTACAATTAATCGACTATCAAATTTTAACACATAATTACTTTAATAACATGTTCAAAATTAAAATAAACAGACCAACTAGGACTTTATCAGATTAGCTAGTAACTCCAACTTGGAGGAATTTATACGGAAAAAGAAATAGAGCTTATGTAATTCCAAATAAATTTAATAAAATACCTGTATTTCTACGAAATCTGGCAACATTACCGAGATGAAAGTTAAACTGAAACAATGGATTTTGGAAAAATAATTAATGTTCTGTAACTACCACGAAACCTAGTTTAAGAATTTACTTGTTTATTACCATTGGTTTGTACCATTAACAAGTTTTTTTTTGTTTTTATGACTTTTATTTTAGTATTAAAAAAATTTTATTGTGATATTCTAATGTATATAATATATGAAAATATAATTTTGTATACTGTTTTTGCAATTTGCACATACAATCTTCTGTAGCTTCGTGCTCCTTTGTTTTTCTGACTTTCTATTTTGTATATTTTTTGTAACAGTAACTGTAATAAATTATTATTATTAGTAATAGTTATAGCCATCCTTTTTCCAACAATGGGGTACAGTAAGTGATTTATTGGATTGTTTTTTCGTACGAGGAGTCAGAATCGTCCGAGCCCGAAAGGCGAGCATGTTCTGGTCCGAGTACGAAAAAACTATCCAATAAATCACTTACTGTACCCCATTGTTGGAAAAAGGATGGCTATAAGTTTCTTATTACCATGATAAAAGGCTATTTTCGAGATTTGTTTTCGACATTTGATCGTGTTTATTTACGCCATTAATAGTACTGAAATTGGTTTAGCACGGCTTGACTTTTCATTGTTACAACGGAGGGAAGACCGGCAACAATGAAACAGAACATGTATCTCCACGAATTCGCGCACTCGTCTATTGTTGTCCGTTCGTCCCTTCGATTTCCCTACGCTTTGATAGTTTTTTGATGTTTGCATTTGTATTACTAGCCATAGCGTTAATTCGCTTTGCTCACTCCATTGGCGTCGATGCATGCTTCATGTAATTTCTTTGATTCCAAGAGCATCACAAAATCGATGTATATTTCGATGCAAACTAATTGCTATTGTTTCTTACAGTTGATTCATTACATTCCTCAGCACGTCTGCATCTCACCAACATCATTCAAAATATACGATTTGTTTGTTTGCACGAGTAGAAATCGCTCGCTTTGTTCGCTCAATCCACGCATCTCCATGCTTCTAAGACACGAATGTTTGACATCCTTTTAAAACCAGATTTTCGGGTCCGATTTTTCCATGCATCAAGTCAGTTCATACACTTCAAGATCTATTTATGGTATGATGCAAAATACGTCGTTCTATTAAGTTATGTTTTTGCGTACATCCTTTTCCAGATCATCTCGTTACGTAACTAATAGCTTCAAGACGGTTTTTTCGTCACGGATTTTAACCCGTGCATGAAAAAACTATGACGTCATGAAAAAACATTATGAGGGTTTAAAAAACTTTGACGTTAGCTTTGAACGGTTTTTCGCCTATTTAAGGGTCATGATATCAAGTTACAGTGATGAAAATATGCTATATCCGAAGCGCAATTTAATTATCTTTCGTTTGGTGCTACTCCCATATTAGTCGGTGTTTTGGTTCCAGAGGAGTAGAGGTACAAACACCCACGCACTAATATCATACGTCATTAATGATGTTAATGGGTAAATTTAGTGTTTTTTTGGGCGTTGACCAACTGTTTGACGAAGATGAAGATGAAGTTTTGAGCCAGGCTTTCACTGAGGTGGAAGGTGAACCAGTTTTAAGAAACTATGGTCAATCTCTCGGTAAGAATGCAAAACGTAGATTTTCGTTTATTAAAGAAGACGAGTTAAAAAGCGTACAGGCTGGGCGTCGATGCGACATTGCAGCATTATTGCAGCATTGTTGCAGCATTGTTGCAATAAGTATACATGTATACTTATTGCAACAATAGGTTGCATTGTTGTACTGCTCTTACCATTGTTGTAAGAATCCAATACGAGATTTATAAGGACTGTTTACAACAATGAAAACGGCAAAAGTATGGTAATAATTATTATTATTTATTGTGTTGGAAGACGGTGTGGACGGTTCCTACAGAAGGCTCAGACATCGTAGTTGTTATAAACGTAGTTTGGTTTAATTCACTAGGGTTTGACCCCAAAGAAAAAACTTACAGTTCGCATTAACATGAACCCAAAAACAGCCATCACCAACCATAACATCCAACAATGTTCAAAGGTTATTAACCACGACAACGCTTACAACAATATATGCATGCAACCATTGTGTACCCCGCGTCATCCCCCAGACATAACCTTTACATTGCAAATAGGTTATACCCAACGTTAAAAGGAAACTTATCATTCTTAAGCAAAACATGCTAAGAAATAATATTTCTAAAAACATGTGTGATCGCTAATACTTGCTGTGACCAACAAATAGTGGTTTCGTAACCAATGTACGAAAACTGTGACACAAGTACGTTAAGACTTGACTAGAAAGGGTGGGGAAAAAAAAGGTAAACCGAATTTTTTATATGGTAGAAATATTAACGCTTAACCATCTAGAACCCCTCAGAAACGTTACAAGAGGCGGTCATTACGAAAATACTTCAGCCAAAACCTAAAAAGGGGAAAAGTTACGCAATCATTCCAACCCAAAATGGTCACGCATTACAGTTGTCTATTTTGATCCCGTGATGTTTTTAGTCAACGGATCAGCAGGCATTTCTGTGGTGGGGCAAAATTTAAGTTCAATGTTGTTCTTAAGAATTTCGTCTCGAATATAATTCACCCTGCGCAAATAGTGTCGTGATTGCGCACTTCTACCATTAACAATCAGGTCTATACCAGATTTGAAATCTGTATAAATTGGCACTGGATAAACAAGCAAGGATGTACACAATTCAGACAAAAGTCCACGAATTGAGACAAGTTTTTTCACTGCCTCGCCCATAGCCATAACCTCTGATTCACAACTAGAGTGTGGAACTAAGGGTTGAGTTTTACTTGTCCAGAGGATTGGCAAATTACCTAGGCTAATGAGCAATCCAGTTATTCCTTTGCTGCCTGAAACTGAATCCCAGGAAGCATCGCAAAACACGCATAGAGATCCTAATTTGCGTTTGGAATAAATAAACTTCCGATCTTTGGTACCTTTTAGGTGTCTCCTAGTACGTTTTAACGCTGTGTAGTGCGGTACTTTTGGGTCGCCAGATTTTCGAGCTAATTGCACCACATTATAAAGTATGTCAGGCCTTGAATGTATAGCCAAGAATATTAATGTACCAAGCATGTCTAGGTGAGTAGTTTTTTCGATTGGGTCTGAAGTTGAACACTCTCCCAAGACCTTAAGTGTGGCTGAGACAGTTTTTACAGGATTTGCGTCTTCAAGGCCAAAAGTAGCCAATTTAGGTTGGATATACTTTGTATTTGACAAAGTAACGAAATCTGGAGTATGTTCAATTTCATAGCCAATGTATTTTTGCTCTTCAACTTCAGTCACTTCCAAATGCTTACGCAAGTTACACAGGAAAAGGTTATATATTTCCTGTGACTTTGCGCTAATTAGCTTATCATCAACAAAAAAACATAGCACCAATGCATTATCACCAGATCTTTGGATGAACACACATGGGTCATATTGCGACTTTGCAAGACCTAAACGGCATAAAATATCACTAATACATTGATACCAGTTTCGCCTAGATTCGCTTAGCCCATAGATGGATTTATGTAAAAGGCATACTAACTCACACCCATGCTCCCCCTGCTGGATAAATCCAGGGGCCTGGCGTATATATACGACACGTGACACTTTACCAAACAAATAACCCGTGACTGTGTCGAGGTAAAATAATTGGTGTCCAAATTGTATGGATAAAGCTAGCACTAGGCAAACAGATGAACTTCGCACAGTAGGAGAATATTAAGATAAATAATCCACTTTGACACGTTCGTTCCATGCAGCGGTGACGAGACGTGCTTTCAGCTTGCGGAATGAACCATCGGGGTTTGTCTTTCTGGTGAAATCCATTTGGAGTTAATTACTTCGACATTGGGCAGACGCGGGACTAGGGTCCAGACTTGGTGCGCTGCCATCGAGTCTAACTCTGACTGCATAGCTGTGGACCATCCAGTGGCGTCGATAGATTCCATGGCTTCTTGAAAGTTCCGAGGCGTAGGAACTGTAGTTAGTGCAGTAATGTGACGAACTAGGACGTGTGGCTCATCAGGATCGTCTGCATCATCATCCGAATCTAGGTGAGGGTGGGAAATGGTATGCACACGGTGATCCTGTTGTCGTTCCGCTGCACGGTGCTCATCCATTACGACTTTAGCGGTGCCGGGAGGACGACCACGACCACGGCGAGGACCTTGAACGGGCGGAGGCTGTGCCAGGGGAGGATCTTGGATGAAGGGTGGCCCTTGGCGGCGACGAACAGGTGAGTCATAGTCGACATTTGTGTCAATGACAGCCGGAATGGTAGTGCATTCGGATAGATCACATCACCACCGGCTGTGCGCTCATCAAAACGGATGTCGCATGATAAAACTAGTGTGCATGTCTCGATGTCAAGGAGACGGAAGCCGACACTCCGAGTAGCATATCCTAAAAACGATTCCGCGGCGTGTAGAAGGTCGAAACTTCTGTCGATATGGGTGTGGTAAGGTATAATAGGCAAGACATCCAAATGTATGAATATGTCTACCGGAAGCCGGGTAACGCTCGGGGGCCCACCGTCCCATCGGCGTTTGTTGTGGGCAATCATACAGTGGGCTTGTAGGTAATCTGTTGTGTATGTAAACAGCTGTCTCTACTGCGAATCGCCAAAGGCGTAGAGGAAGCTTGCTATGCTCCAGTAACGTCGTGGCTAGTTTGATTACACTGGAAAAGGCTCGTTCAATGATTGGATTACATTCTGGTGAGTACAGAGCTGAATAATAATGTTTAATTCCATGGCGCACAAGGAGGGACTCAAACACTGAAGAGCGCCAAATGGGTTCGTTGTCTGTGTGTAGGGTCACAATGGATTGCGATGTTTCATTCTGCCATTGAAGGAGAAAAGCTTGAAGAACACTGAAGACGTCAGATTTGTGTTGAAGGAAGAAGGGGAAAATTCTTCGAGAATAGTCATCTACTAACAGTAGAAGGAATTTTGCATTTTGGTACGTCAGTTCACGGATGGGGCCTGTTAAATCCGCATGTAGAATCTGAAGTATGCGTGAGCTTCTAATAGGGACAGACTTTGAAAAGGGGAGGCGTTTACTTTTGCATTGTATACACGTCGGACAGGGCGACACAATGAAAGAGACGCCAAAATTGACACCTGTTAGGAGGGAATGTTTAGCGATTCTGTCCATCACAGCAGGAGAAGGATGACCCAGTCGTTGATGCCACAGTTGACGCGGTGGAAGATCATTCTGCAAATTCTCATAGTTTGGCACAGAACGTGGAAGGTTAGGTTGATCAGCCTGTGACACAGTAACTTGATGAGGAATATTGCATTCTGCACGGAGCGGGCAATCTGGGAGTATTATATCACCGTCCAGTTTATAAACGTCGTTCGTCAAGAGGGGACCTCCACCGAGCAGCATTTTCCCTTTTAGCAGTTTGAAACTTTGGTTGCCCTGCAGCACAAAAACACCCTCACGATCGAGTCGCGGCGTGGAAATAAGGTTGGCCACAGCTTGTTCTGAAAATAGTACATTTTCGAGGTGCTATGTTAAATATGGGGTCTTGACCTTGACGGTACCCTGTAGTGTAGCTACAATGCTTGCTCCTTTACTGGCTAGGTAAATTTTTATGTTGGTAGGTTTGGGCTCGTGCAGCCAGTCGGCACGTGACGTGATGTGGCTTGTGGCACCGCTGTTCAGAGCGAAATAGGAGTTGGCAGGAATGTAATCTGCACAAGTTGTGTTAAGCGAGAGAGCCATTTCACTTCCTGAAGGGGGCAGAGCGAAAAAATCGACATCGGATTGTGCGAAATGAACAGTGTCATAAGGCAGTAAGTCGTCCAAAGACAATCCTTCGTCCTCTACATTGTCATCCCGGTCAGCAGCAGCTTCCGTGTGGAGTTGGCGCGCACGTCGCGAAGGTGGGGCTCCTTTACGGAAGTTGGTCCGGGATGGTGCTAGAGCTGGCAAGGATGTTGTAGGTGGGGGACGGGTAGGAGTAGAGACGACGTTGTTTGAACTTTCAGACAAATATTGCTTTTTTGCACGGCAGGTTCCTTCGTGGTGATTGCAGCGGCGACACCAAGTGCATTGGGTTGGGTTGCCTTTGATGAGCAGTCTTTGGTGGGAACTGGTAGGGTCTCGTCTTGGTTTGGTGGAGTCTCTAACATTTAGGCGTTTTGAACGCTTGCTTGCGAGGATCTGTTGTGGCCGGGATTGCAAGCAGTCACTGAGCCATGTAGAAGTTTGCTTTTCTTCAGACAGGTAGCGATGCGATGCGTCGACAAGATGTCTCTCAACATCATCTAAAGTCGGTGTGTCGAGTATAAAAATGGATTCCTTCACAGCTGCCCACTGGGGTTGACGTATGCCCTTGAGCACATAGTATACCATGTCGGTGCCATTCCACATTACCATTCCACATTACGACCGGCAGCTGTACACAACTGTCTTAACCCTTTGACCCTTGAGAAGTAGGCTGCCATACTTTCTGTTGGTTCAAAGTTGAGATTGTGTAGAAGCTCCAGATAATGTTGATGTACCTGCGGGCGATTGATGATGTAACGGGAGTTAAGACTTGTCCAGATTGCCTTTGCACTGGTCTCTGTGAGGTAGTTCGCGAACTCACTGTCTGTATGTAAGCCATTTCGATATACATTTCAGAGCATATGCATTGCTAGTACGATAATTGCGTATATCAAGTTCTGGTGCGTCTTGAGCTGGAGGATCGGTTGTCAGCACAGCGTCATGACATTCTTGCCGGAGATGGTTGAGGATTTTTGCCTTCCAGAAGACGAAATCTTCACGATTGAAAAGTTTGATGCCTTTGTAAAAGAGGGTTTCCGCCTGCGTGGCCATAGAATAATGACTTATGTTGCAGCCTGGTTGATGCGGTGAGAGAGTTACGAGTCGTGGTTGTTTGGGGTCGTAGAAGAGATGATTCTAGGTCCTTTCACCCTGTTGCATTTTCTCGCCCAAATACCAGATCGTTTTCTTGTTTGCCCCAGAGTGAAGTGCAGTTTCGGCGTCGAGGTTGTCGAAATTTCGCTTGGTATTGCCTGTTGCGATTTCTTATTTCTCATTCAGCCGTTGACAGTTTTCGTTCCATCTCTGGCTTCATGCGTAGGAAAATAACCACGTAGCTCTGCTATCACATGTTGTGTTGGAAGACGGTGTGGACGGTTCCTACAGAAGGCTCAGACATCGTAGTTGTTATAAACGTAGTTTGGTTTAATTTACTAGGGTTTGACCCCCAAAGAATTAACTTACAGTTCGCATTAACATGAACCCCAAAACAGCCATCACCAACCATAACATCCAACAATGTTCAAATGTTATTAGCCACAACAACGCTTACAACAATATATGCATGCAATAATATTATTATTATTACTAGTTAGAGGCTAGTAGAACGCTGATCGTCCATTTTGTGGCTCTGCTGTAAAAACCGATTAAATGGTCAAAAACTGATGTTTACTGGGCAAAGGAAGCTTGGGCGATGTGCGTGAGTACCTATAGATCGAGTGCATTGACCTCAAAGTAAGATGAAAAGTGCGTGGTATTGTTTAAAACTGTTTTGCTGACTGTGTTGTGCTCGTGCTGATAACTTAAACTACGGTAGCCAATTTGTGACTGCATTGAATTGCTACTTGGAAGCCAAAACTAACTACGGAAGCCCATAAGGACAATTTTGAATTTTATCTTTTTTATAGAGAATTGTGTTGTGCATTGTATAGTCAAGCATGGCCTCCCATCTGCGAAATGAACTCAAACAAACTGGAATTGAAAAGCAAAATTGA
This sequence comes from Lithobius niger, assembly GCA_023313725.1. NCBI lineage: Eukaryota > Metazoa > Arthropoda > Chilopoda > Lithobiomorpha > Lithobiidae > Lithobius > Lithobius niger. Next base: position 5,697 of record JAHWFP010173743.1, on the reverse strand, counting down.
ACCAAAAACAAAAAAAATTAAAATACCTATCTGCAAATTATGGCCAGCAGGTGTGTTGATTGCGAGAACCGTTTAGTAGTTAATGAAGGCGACTATTTGACATGCTCATCATGTAAGGGTAAATGCCACCTGGATAAAAAATGTTGTGGTTTAGCACAATCCACAATAAAAGGAATGAGTGAAAAAAAGAAAAGTGATTGGGTTTGCAAAAGATGCAAAAAATATAGGAAAGATTCAGAAAACCAAGATGATGAAGACGAAGAAAACGAAGACATTGTTGTAGATGCAAATGTTAATGCAAGTGGAACTCATAAAAACGAAGAAACACTGTTTGAAGTTGTAAAGCGACTTGAGAAAGGGATGTGTGAAATACTGAAACTGAAACCTTCAATCGAGAAAATTGACAAAATTATGGAAGGAATAGAATTTATGGAAAAACAATATGAAGACATTAAAAAAGAAAACAAAGAAATAAAAGAAAGACTGGTCATTTTGGAAAAAAAATTTGAAGCCTCCCAGCATCAAATTAGTGAGTCTGAAACTACTGAACTGAAAAAATCCATAAACAAAATTAAGCAAGACCAACATGAACTAGAGCAATACAATCGAAACAAGAATATTGAGATTTTCGGTGTGGAAGAAGAAAAAAACGAGGATATGAAGGATACTATATACAGATTGGCTTCCGGGCTACAAATCGAAAACTTCAGTGATCAACTGATTGAGAAAGCGCATCGCATCCCAACAAAAAACAAAAATAGGTCAAGTACAATTATTATTCAATTTCGTACAAGAGACAGCAGAGACGACTGGTTAAAAGGCAAAAGAGGCAGAATTACCAACCAAGATATTTTCCAGAATGACAACAATGAAAAGATCTATGTGAACGAACACCTTGCTCTTTTTTTCAAACAACTAATGTGGAGAACTAGACAATTTGCCAAAGGGAAATTTCAATACACTTGGTTCAGGAATGGTAAGATTAACCTTAGGAAGAATGCTGATGAAAGGAATGTAAGAACAATTCAAAGTGAAACCGAATTGGAAAATATCATGCAGGAAATTGAGAGCTCAAATGGAGGAAATGTTGAATGACTTAACAGATACTACTAACTCTATTGTTAACAACTTTTTTGACCTTGAGAAAAATCTAATCTTTAATGAGACTAACAAACACGTTACATTGTTGCATAAAAATATAAGAAGTTGTCGGAAAAACTGGGAAGAATTTTTGTCTGAAATCAGAAACTCAAAGGTAATATGGGACCTAATTATAATCTCAGAAATTAACCTAAAAGACGAGGAAATGTGTTGTTATAATATTAAAAATTATGAAAAGTCAAGTGTCTGCAGAGATAATTCAAGAGGTGGAGGAATCATAATTTTTTATAGAGAATAAAAATCAAAATTTTTTATAGAGAATAAAAATCAAAATTTCGGATCACTATTTTACAGCAATTGAATGGTGGAGTGATCTTGACCTTGAAGTTCTAGAAGGAACTCAACAAACCAAAAGTAATATAAACATGAATTCCATTAAACTTAATCACAAAAATATTATCAGTCAACTAAAACATTTTAACTGGGACTGTTTGAACGATCTGACAGACCCAAACTTAATATACGAAACTATAGAACATAAAATAAGTAAGATTTATGACGCTAATAAAATATTTGAAAAGAGAAAGCCAGTTAGAAACACAATGAAATGCGAATGGATGACTCAAGAACTACTGAAGCAAATTAACTGGAAAAATAAACTCTGGACCAAAATAAGTAAGTTAAAAAAACCAAGTAATGAATTAATTGATGAATATAAAAGTGAAAAGGAAAAGGTTAGAATCAATATTTTTAATGCAAAACAAATTTACTACAAGAAATACTTTAATGACAACAAAAATGATAGTCAGAAAATCTGGATGAAAATCAAACAGTTAACTGGTGATGGCAAAGCTAAGGAAAGTGTTGATGAAAGTATTACTAGAGTTTTCGTTAAACAGAACGATAAGGAAATTGGGAACTACTTTGTTAAACACTTTTTTGAACAAGTTCCTAAATTAAAATCTTTTAATAAACGTACAAAATACAACGCAACATGCAAAGGTAATTCAACTAATGAATCTAGAATATTCGATAAAACAATGGTCATTAATACTCCTACTAAATATGATATTATTAAAATCCTAAATGACTGTAAAATTAAAAAGTCTTCTGGGTATGATGGGTTCATGGTTGAACATATTGTTAAATCCAAAGAAAACAGCAGTATTTTTCTACTTAAACTGATAAATGCAATTATTGAAAAAGAAATCTGGCCTGATAACCTCAAAAAGCAAGTCTTGCGACCAATCTTTAAGAAAGGAAACGATGAAATTTTTTTTCAAATTGTATTACAAACTTTCTTTGCCGCTTTCACTTAATTGACCCAAACCAATTCGGATTCCAAAGTGGAAAAGGTACTATTGACGCTTTAAATCGAATAAATAATATGATTACAAGGGCACTAAACGACGGGAAATATGTTGGAGCAATCCTAATTGACCTTCAAAAAGCCTTTGATCCAATTAATAAGGAAATTTTGGCAAGGAAACTGTTTAATATTGGTCTACGTGGTAAAATCTTGAACATATTAATTAATTACCTTACGAATAGAACTTGTTGTGTAAGGATTAACGACACTAAGAGTATCTGGCAACCAGCTGAATATGGAGTACCTCAAGGCTCTATTCTTGGTCCGCTTTTGTTTCTATTATATATAAATGATCTTCAATACCTCAAGTGGAATTCTTATTTAACACTATATGCTGATGATATTATCATGGTTTCGATACATAATAAATGCAGTTACATGACCGAAAACTTACAGAAGGACTTTAACAATATTAACCATTGGTTAATATACAATGACCTGTACTTAAGTACCGAAAAAACATGTTACATTCAAATTTTGACCTCTCACATGAAACATGAACCTAGTAATATCTTTTTTCACGATCCTTCATGTATAAATGGACGGGAATGCACTTGCCTAAAGTTAATTAAAGTAACTGAATGCAAATATCTCGGAATTACTATCGATGAAAACTGGAAATTTGCTAAACACATTGAGATTATTGTGAATCGAATTAGAAAAACTGTCCCATTGCTGTATAAATTACAAAATGTCCTTAATTCGGCAGGTAAAAAAAGTCTTTTTGAAAGCTGGATCAATTCTGTCATAATGTACGGTTGCTGTATTTACGGATTGACTACCGATGGACTCATGAGTAACTTGCAAAAAGTTCAAAACAAAGCAGTGAAAGCACTCTTTGGCAAAAAAAATTGGGAAACTTCAACTGATATTTATCAAAGATTTAAAATTATGACTTGTAAGCAATTGGTTCTGAACTGCATAATAAAGAATAACTATTTTACGTCGAGACATAAAATAGAAAAAAAAACAGATCCAGTCGTAAAACAAGTGAATGGCTTAAAGTCCCATTCTGGAGAAACAGTTATGGCAAGAGAGGTCAAAATTACGTTGTGCCTCAAACTTTTAACTTATTACCCGTGGACTTAAGAAACATAAAAACTAAAATAAAAATGAATAAATTAATTAAAGAGTGGATTTTAACAAGGTCATGAATTTTATGCAATTGTATACTAATTCCAATATTACTTATGATTAAATTATGTACCATATATTTATGATAATATCTATATATTTATACTTACAGCGTTATACGTTGTTTTCTGTAGCTTTTTGCATTCACATACAGACTTTTAGTCTCGTGACTGCCCTGTAAATCTGTTTATTGTGAATCTTTGGATGGAATAAAATAGTATTATTATTATTATTATATTATTATTATTATTATTATTATTATTATTATTATTATTATTTTGAAAAGTATAAAAAAGATGGGAAAAAGGTATGGAATAAAATTAATCAAATTATTGGAAATAATGGGAAAGTCATGAATATAGAAAAACATTTTAAAACCCACTTTAAGGAGAAAACATCTAATATATGTGAAAAGTTTTCTGAGCATTTTGAAAAACAAATACCAAATATAAAAACTAAACTGAAAAAAAACAAAAAAACAAATTATGATAGATTGAGGACTATGAGAGAAAATTTGACAAATGGTAGTGCCATCAAGCATACAATGGGTATAATTGAAGCAAATAAATATGATATTTTAAAAATTATAAATCAAATAAAAATAAAAAAATCATGCGGACACGATGGATTTATGATGGAGCATTTTATTGAAACAAAGGAAAAAACCTGTGAATTCATGACAATATTAATCAACAGCATTATTGAAACCGAAATTTGGCCGGACAGTCTCAAAAAACAAATCATAAGACCAATTTATAAAAAAGGAAATGTACATGACCCAAATAATTATAGACCAATATCACTGTTGCCTGTACAAATAAAATTATTGAAAAATTCTTTGCAACAAAAATTGAAGAATTTTTAAAAAAATTTAACATATTAAACAACAATCAATATGGATATAGGAAAGGAATTGGATCCATTGATGCACTTGAAAACATAAACAATAATGTCTGTAGAGCATTAAATGAAGGAAAAGCTGTTGGAGCAATTTTAATAGATTTAACAAAAGCATTTGATACTCTGGCAAAAGATATATTATTGAAAAAAATCTATAAAAATGGATTAAGAGGTAAAATATATAACATAATTAATAGCTATATTACAGGGCGACAATGCAGTGTAAGAATTGGTGATAATAACAGTCGATGGACAAAAGTAGAGTATGGTGTACCTCAGGGTTCTGTGTTGGGGCCCTTATTATTCTTAATCTACATTAATGATATTTCAGATATAAATTGGAAAACATATATAACACTGTACGCAGATGATATATTCATGTTATCGATTAATAATGATAGTAAACAAATGTTACGAAATCTACAAAAAGATTTCGATATTATACAAATTTATTTACGAGAAAATGACTTGATATTAAATAACGAGAAAACTTGCTATTTACCGATAGTAACATCACATATGCAAGAGGAACCAGGAACAATTTCAACATGTGAAAAAAATTGTGAAAGTAATTGCGACTGCAAAAAAATTACAAAAGTTAACAATGTACGGTACTTAGGAATTGAATTAGATAAACACTGGAAATTCTATGTACATGTTGAAGGACTAGTTCGCAAATTAAGGAGAATTATACCAATAATGTATAATTTAAAAGATAAATTGAACAAAAAAAATAAGAAAATGATTTTTGATGCACTTATTATGTCAAATATAAGTTATGGGCTTACAATATATGGAACAACTTCAAATAGTATTATAGAACAAGTACAAAAAATAACAAATAAAGCAATTAAAGTACTCTTCAAAGACAACAAAGCAAAACACAGTAAAGAGATTTATCAAGATTTGGAAATAATGAATATTGAAACAACTTTAAACTGGAACATTATAAATAAAAATTATTTTAAAAATGAGTACAAAATAAAATTAAACAGAAATATAAGACAGAATAAAAAATGGCTACAGGAACCAAGATGGCGAAACTCGTATGGAAAAAGGAGCATGAGTTTTGTTATACCTACAAAATTTAACAAAATTCCAACTGAATTAAGACAAATACAAAATTACAATGAAATGCGACGTAAGATCAAAAAGTGGCTTTTAAAAATTCAATAAAATAAACAGTAAAAACA
>JAHWFP010173742.1:0-26080 GCA_023313725.1 Lithobius niger | reverse complement strand
ACTTTGTAATGTAAGTCTTTCAGTTTTTCACACTACATACCTATTTTTTTTTTAAATAAAATATGTCTTCAGGATAGTCGAGGTTTTTTTCAGCTACGCAAAAGGTGACAATTTACCGAAATCGAACAAGCCTTCAAAAACCAGAAAAATAAAACCTCAACGTGCCCTTTTACAAAAGTTGCCCCTGTCCTCTCGGTGGTCTGTGCACGCTATACTGGATTTCACCTGCCGTGAAGATTCGCTGTGAACTGGATTGAATCTGAATTCATTATCCATATCTCCAAAATGTGTAGTTAGCAAAAAAAAACATTCTCATGAAAGTATTAATGCATTAAACTTTACATTTTATTTCCTTTTTAGGGTGGACCTCCTGTGGGTCCAATTGAGTTTAACTGGAGGTCCACTTTAGGCGGCTGAACGTCCATTTGGACCCCCACTTAGCATGTAAAAATATATCCTGGAATGACGTTAAGATGTTGGGCATTGTGAGGATGTTGAGCATTTGTTTTACATTAGCATTATTTTTTGCCAGGAACTTTTCAGCAGATTTAGAAGACAGTTTAAACAGTTTACTTTACAAAAAGCCTTATGAAAGCCCAATAATCACTTTCGTATAAAAAAAAATCATCATCCTATATCCCTCATACGAACAAATAGAAACATACCAATCCATGACGTCCTGTAATAATTATGTCACATGAATTGTGTGGATGTTGGGTAGCCCGTCCTCATGTTTTGGCTGAGACACGTCTGATTAGTATTTCCGTACATTTTGTTTATCCTATGCATTTCTTTCATTCTTTATGTATATTTATTTGTAACAATGAGCTGCAGGCAGCAAGTTGCTGCCCCCTTACTGCACGACTGGGAGTAAGGGGGGGGGGAGGCAGTGAAAGGGGCAAATTGTTTCGGACATACAGAAATAGGTTTGACTGCTTGTAGCAAAACTGTTACTCAGAAAAACCAACAATCGGTAAAATGGAGCCAAAAAACACCTGTAAGCTTACTTTCCAACTTAAATTCGTACAAGGCAAACGTGGGCTGGCAGGGTAGGAGATAAAATCCATCACCTTCATGCTCAACACTTTATGAAGGAGTTAAAACTCTAAAAATATCTTATGGATTATTGTTTGAAAGCTTACTATTCCTTCTCTGACCCTTCGTTTGCTAACCACACCTCTAACGTTATTTCGTTTATCTCTATACCACTGGCAGTAGGGGGGGGGGGTTAAAAAAGAAAGCCTCCATATTATTACAAGTATTAAAAAAAAAGTCTTGATTATTAAGGTCTTTTCAGGGCACCCCAATAATGAGTTTATGGGCCTGGGGAAAGAGACCTCAGTTTAAAACTTTACCCTGGGCCCGGGGAACAACAAACGTAAATAATTCGCCAACACTCAGCACTCCGCACTGCAGCACTCCCCTCCTACTTCATTGACATAGAACAACCTGTCGAGCAGGGAAGCTTAGCCAAGGAGGGAAGCATCGGGCAGCGAATGTGACATTGGGAATGCCTGTGACTGTACAAACATGACGGAAACCCAACTGGCCTCGAAAAGTGATTAATAAATACAGATGCAAACCCATTTACGTTGCCTTTTGGACTTAAATGTCAGACTGCCTGAGCGGGAATTGAACCACCCAGGACCTTCGAGATCATAGGCCAGTCGTACCACTAAGACATACTAACACGGCCAAAATGAAACGTCCATATGCAGCATTTAACACGCACACATAGACGTATAATAAAACACTTCCAATCTACACTGGAGGGACGCTTATTTACCCGTTTTGAAGCCCACGACAACGGTATAATTTATTTACCGGGGCTGTAGCCCGTAGCTATGCGCCCACTCTATAGATATAATGCTCTCAGTCAGGGTAGATTAAGTAGGTTGTGACACTTTTCGGAAAACGTGGGGTAAAGAAAGACCTGCTTCCACCAACGGCACCAAAAGGCAGCACTTGTCTGGTTCTCGTAGGAGCCGAAACTTGAAATAAAAAATGGTGGCGTCGTTACCATGGTAACCATTGTAATAGCGACGATACCTGTGGAAACAGACGAAATACTCGTGCGTGGGCATCATCCGAAGTAGAAGAACTTATTCTGTGTTCGATTCAAACTGTATATAGATCGTTACAATAAACATAAACCACACCACAGATGAAGCTTCAGCCGGAACAACGATGGGCAGGCTTGTCGGACGTTCTCGGAACATAAAACCATGTGTTAAAATTAGCTCCACTCGTAACGACAACCCGTTTTAAAATTTGAATGTTGGATTAAAAAAAGTAAAACGATCAGCCAGTTCTGATCTTTCTTAAAATTATTTTAATGTCCTATCTGAATTATGGTATATTTTAAACGATTAATTTTGTATTCTTATCGTGATCAATTTGTTTTAGTGAAGCTAAATGGGTTTGATCCCCCATGATGCTTTGCGATTCCGTTACTTGACGACAGCGCTCTCTGTCTGTAAATCACTGAAAGCAGGTACTTCTTTCGTCCCAAATGTTTACCGTTGTGAGAGAAAGAGTGGCACTACCTATACATTCTTCTGCCCTGAGTCCTCTTACAACAATACAACACGACGGGATTGCAACATTGAACGGGACGAGGAGTGCTGGGATCCACGGAGGAGTGCTGGGACTTTGGATCCCAGCACTCCACGGTGGACCCCAGCCCCCGTTCGTGTTAAATGAAAAGTGGAAGAAAACAAACAAATGTACGAAATTTACTGAAACAAATAAAAAAACGTAACAAATTTAAAAAAAACTTTTAACAATTCACGTTACTCAACCTGCTTACAAACGTTGGTTTCCATTAAATGGCAAAAGGGAATGTAGCAACCGTATACAATCAATTAAATGGAACAATTTTTGAAAACAACACCACCTCAAACGTCAAAAAAATCGTTCAAGAATTCATGTTAGTGACACCATTGCAACCGCTTTCAAAATTAAACTTGCGTGTCGCATACTTTCTTAAAGGGTTTCAAAGGGTTTAACGAGCGTTAACCACTCCTGGTCATCTGCCCGAAGCCCTAAGGCCCAATGCCTGCAACAGCCAGATTCCCAGGCGGTCACCCACCCAAGTATCAATCCAGCCCAATTCAGCGCATACTTTCTTCTGGCTAAATGCAATAATGTATTCCTGTCGCGCTTACTTGCGCTCAACAATGTACGTCGGACTGATAGCTTCAAAACAGGTGAGAAGAAGGATATCACCAGCTTTCCTCATGCTGGAATCCAACAATGGCTCGGGTGTTACGCGCTCTCGACATTGGAAAGAGCACTAGGAAAGCGGGCGTTATCATATACGTCACACCAAGTGAACAGAAAGGAACACAATTAAAAGCGTGAAAATAAGGTAATTAACTGAACGAAAAGCCGAATGCTCGAAAAGTGGTTGATAAATATGGTCATCGTGGCTGAGCGGTGAGAAAGCTCAACCTGGTTGCTGGAGGTTTGCGTATCTGGTCAAACCCCTAGAAAAGGGACCTTGGCAAAGTCCCGGCCAGGACTGCCGGCCAGGGTAGCGTGAGAGGCTACCGTGCTCCTTCAGCGGCTATGGGATGTATTCTGACTAATTCTGGACAATCTTTCGGCTCCGACGATGATCGGAGGTTTCCCGGATCGAATCCCCGGGCTGGCACTTCAAAATTGAGCTGGGTCAGCCATACAAGCATTAATTGCTTCGGTTGACTTAAGGCTCGTCAAAATTAATTTTAAAAAAAATGCAGATGCAAACCTACTTACGTTGCCTTTTGACTTAAATGTCAGACTGCCTGAGTGGGAATTGAACCCACGACCTCTGAGACCAAAGGCCTCTGGGAGTCTTGCCGCACAACCATCTGACTCCGGCCTTTGGTCTCAAAGGTCGTAGGTTCAATTCCCGCTCAGGTAGTCTGACATGTAAGTCCAAAAGGCAACGTAAATAGGTTTGCATCTGTATTTATTAATTTGTATGTACAGTTTCAGCTGGATTATGCATGTCATAAATTTGGTGCCCACCAATGAAAATTCGCCCCTGGTATTAATGCATAAGGAAGGTTATCGGGGATCGAGTCCCATTATGGCCGATGATAGATTTTTCTTTCTTACCCTATTCGTGCATTTTTTTTTTTTGCCAATGCCAGTCTTAATGTGCCATTTTGATCATTGTTCACCATTGCTGAAAAAAAACGTACCATTTTTAGATTTTATTCTGTGAGGGAAAAGTCATGATAGGGCTTCGATCATTAAAAAAAAATACCTGCATTAAGTCTGGTTATTAAGTCTTGGCCATGAAGTCGTCAGGGTTATTTACGCACAACAATTCAGTAATTCAAGAAAAAAAACACGGAAAATAGGCAGCTATTCAATGAGTTTCGTCCATTTTTAGTGGCTTGTTCCTCTATAGCAGAGTAGAACAATGAACGGTCACACTGGCATTAATGAAGGAGTTAGTGTAACAAACAGTACATTGACTTATGTTGGAAGTACTCTACAGAGTGTAGCCTCCATCACAAAATTAAATCTTTTTGTATTTCCGTGAGGGAACATTATAAATTTGCTAGTAGTTACTAACACGACGAACGTGCAAAGGGATGCATGCACGGTCCTGCCATTTAACTACAATAAAATTTTCATTGTATGCTTTTCTAATTAACAAATCGATGAGAACGAAGCTGAACACGGAGCTATTACTTCACCGTTTACACAGAAGAGAAACATTTAATTAAAACGGGTTGACTTAATCGTAAAAATCTACAACCTAGACTTCAAAATTAATGAAAATAAATCGATAACAATCGCTGACTTTCATTTTTTTCGAAGCTTTAATCGATTCAAGGAAGGAAACGTTCTGTTTGCCGTTCTCTTTTGCTAAGCGACTAGTTCCTTTCCGTTGACTCTTTCCGTTGAATCGGCCTCCAACAGACAACAAGCAATCGTTCCAACTGAAGACCGTAAAATTTTCTTTATTGCGCGTAATGGCGTGCTGCTTCAGGCAACGCGCTTAATTAGTAAATTGGGATCACAATTGCTGCTGCCACCTCTCTCTCTCTTCCCTTAAGGCATTCGCGCAATTACTTCGTAGATATCGCAGCTCGGGACGACGACTCCAAACTTCGTGCCTTGTTGCTGATAATATAAAATTGACGATAAGGCATTACGTTAGCTCAGTGCCTCAGGGCAAAACTGAGGCGTACGTAGGGACATGTATCTGAAGAATTACCCGTATCTGAAGAATCTTTAAACGGTGTTTAAATGTTTAGATATGACAAATTATAGCTCGTACGTTTTGTCAAACCATTTAAAGATACTGAGTAACGAGCATTTCAGCTCTTTGTTAAAAGCTCGAGTTAGTGAAATGTTGCTGTAAAAAGTTTTAAAGCCCTTAAAGGAAGACATGGCTCAACACCTTGGCTGGAATTTAATCTTCACTTATAAACAGTAGTGATAGGGTTATTATTCAGTTCTGTTAACTTACCAAAAGCTGGTAAATTTGCTAGTTGCTGGGGCAAGGTGGCCTAATGGTTAGCACGACTGTCTCTTGTGCCAGTGGTCCCGGGTTCGAATCCGGCCTCAGCCATCCCTGGCATTTTCGAGAAGAGAAGGGCCCTGTGATGTCTCGTGCTCATGTCGATTGTGGCATGTAAAAGATGATAGGAATTACCTATCAAAATTGTCCCTCTCTCCTTCTGGCGCCATGGCTAACGCTGGGTGCGCGTCAAACGACAACACTTGTCGTACTTAGTAAAGTTCGTTGTTTAGTTTTATTGCTAGGCTGCTAAGTAATTAATTCTAATATTTGTCTGTAACCATATTAGTAGTTAGCATTAGGATCTTTTCAGTAGGTGTGTTAATAAACAGGTTTAATAATATTAGTTAGTTTGTAATATTTATTTTAGTGGCAAACACCAAGATGTCGACTTTCGTCAATTTCGGAGTTTTGCCTCTGCCAGCTTTGTTCTTACTGGAGTAACATCTCTTCTGTCTGCCCCATCACTTGCTGTGTACTGACTGATTCTCTCCTGGTGTCAGGGCCAGCGTGCTCAGAGTGTTGGGCACCTGGTTTCCCGGCATCGCCTCTTTGGAGGATAACGTTGTGGTTTTGCTCTCTGCCTCGACAGTTCTTGTTTTCGACTAGGCTATACAGACACTTCTTCAACTTGCCATAACCTGCGTTGGAGATGGCTGTCCTCTGCTTGGCTGCCTTGGCTTGCTTCTTGGCGGCATCCACCGCCAAAATTCTGGTCTAAAATTTTGTAGAATTTTTCAACTATTCAAAATGTGTGCTGCTCGTGATCCGATTTAGCACCCTGCATGCACTTTCTGCGGGCTGGAAGTGGTAGCCAGTCAGGAAGTGGTAGCCAGTCACTGATCTGGTAACGTCCGGGCAGAAAACTGGCAAATCAGCTCAGGAACTGCGATATGATTGGAAGAAAAAAAGGCTCCACTTCCGGGCAACAGAAAGTGCACATAAATCCAGGAAGTTTTTGGGTGCATTAACCCCCCCCCCCCCCACACACACATAGCTACCTCCTGCCCGCATAGCATTCTTGGCATTTTTCCCCCCAAAATGAAAATGATGGAAACTTTCTCTAATGGTTTATTAATGGGGAAATGTATCAAGTCCGGATTACCGACCCTATCTCTAGAATTTGGTGAAAATATTTTCACACGTTCCCTCACCCCCCCCCCTCCCTACTAACCTTCAGAGGTTGTAGTGAAGTGAAACGCATTAGTAATTTCCGAATTTACGCCCTAAAATAAAAGTTCCCGAGTTTCATACTGACTAGTTTATTCAAAATCTATTGCTCTACCTGCATTTTTGCTGTTCTTTCCCTTTATTCCCCCTTTTCAGGAAACGAAATAAATTGCACACAACTTACTATTTTCTTGGTTTTAGGACAAAACCTACCTAGGAGGCAGAACAAAAAAAAATTTCGGTATCACGGCTTCTTGACTTACCTACCACCTCCACCCTCCACCCCCAGATTTCAACCTATAAGGGTGGGCTGGTGCAACCCACACTGCCTGTTTGTTGATTCCTAGGAATAATCTTTTTATTTTCTGGCTCTTGTACCTGTTTTAGATGTTGACTTGCGGGCATAATAGAAGGTTTTAGCAATGTTGAGCAGACCATCACCTTTCCAATTCTATCGTCATGTAGCAAACACGTACTTTAATTTTTTTCGAGCAGCAATTATGTGTGGCCCAGAGTATTTTGCAGTAGAGAAGCTGTAAATCCTCTTGTTCCATAACTCAAGGTGTGTGTATGGTGAACGACATAATCACCGTCTAAGATCAGTGCTTTATGACATTTATCGTAATAGATTTTCTTCGTCACCCTAGATGCACTCATCATAGCCAACTTGTGCATTTTGGCAAGATGCTGTGTGACCTCCATTTGAACCTCGTACAGATCTCGTGCTTTTTCCGATATTGGCTCAGTGGTTTGCTGAGTCAAAGAAGACCCCACGGATAAATCGTGTTTCTTCCTATGTTCAATTCACCTGGGATAAACTTACTGCCACCAGAAAGTTCCTGTAAATGAAGATTCCACTTGCTGTAAGAGGCAGTACAACAACGTCATGTTTTATGACCTTGTTTTGTCTTTAAACAACATCATTCTGAGCATGATACAGAGTTGCATAATGAGTTTTTATGCTCATACTGGCCCATCAATTACTTCATAAGTTAACTGCAAAACAAGGACCAATGTCTGAAAAAATGGCACATACCCATCTGAGGAATACATCCTTTACACAATCAGCAGCTTGTTTTGCTTTGCTATCCAGAGAGCATACAGTTCTGGCCAGGAACCGAACTTGTCCAAGACTAAAAGTATCCACTTGAAAGTTCGTCAGGTTGCAACTAAAGGCCTGATGAAATTAACTGTGCATGAGTGTCAATTTTGCCGTTCGGCAAAATTCATCAAGGTGCACAAACTCCACAAAGTACTTCCTCCTGCCAGTTTAACCAGTCAACTCTTGGTGTTTTGGTCTTTTTGTAGAGGCCAAACGGTCCTCTGAACATGGATAAGAGAACCGTGGCAACCGCGTGATGATGTAGTACTTTCGGTAAAAACGTTCTTAGAACATATTAACTAGGGCTGCCATCCGTACGCTAAATGGAACATAGTCGTTATGCAATATCCCCTCACACAAACAAAGCCTTTCTGAACAGAGCTGCTTCCATCAACAGCTGATGATCTGTCGGCTACATTGCCTACCTTGCCAATCTGGTGAGATGACCATTTTTCAAGAACCTGCACCTTCCGGATTTAAATCACAATTGGAAATCCGGTGGGCATCGATAACCTTTTGTTTGTTCCACCTTGCAATCTGCTAGAACATGAGGTTTATTGGCCTCAAACACCCCAGTGATTCGTCCATCACTTGATTTTGAACTCCTTCGTAAACGTTACAGTGCCCATATCTAGCTGAGAAATGCTGTGCATTTTCTCGCGTTCTGACAGTCTTTTTCCTACGAACGCAATGGATACAAGCCTACGTCCTTTGATCACAGTTCCAATACCAAAAACTGACGCAGCCAACGAAATGTTGAAGCATTTATCAAGGTATAGAAGGGCTAAAACACGGGTTGCTGTCTTTCAGTTGTTATACAGCGTCTGATTGTGGCTTTTGTTACTTCCAAACAGCTTACCCTTTCTGGAACTTATAAAGAGGTGCTGTCTTTACGTGGAACACTTTGATGAAGGTTTTGGTAAAAGCCCATCATCCCAAGTAGTCTATGTAAGCTCTTTATTCTGTCAGACTCTGAAAAAGCCTTTATCACTTGACCTTCCCAGATCTAGCCTTGTTCTTCTACTACAACGGGCTTGCTTGAGCCTTTCATCCAACAATACTTCATCTCTAGCACACCGCTAACATTCCACCTCTATGTCTAGTTATCTGAGTTGTTCAGTTTTCGTCTGCCCAACTTTAGCAAAAGGAATAATTTCTTGCTCCTCTGAACCTACATGCTATCCACTGTTTTTGATTTCTGGAATGACTCAAGAAATCCTTGCCTAGAATTTACACTATATGTAGCATTCTCAAGGATAAGAAACGTCTGCTGGACAGCATAACCACGGGCCACCTGAACGTTGCACTCATTTACTTGTAGCCTAAGGTTTCCAGTGGGCAAAACGAACGTTATGAAGCGTGCCCAGCAGCACTTCATGCTCTCTGCCTGCAAAGCATGAGCCGTAGAATTGGAAATGTTCGTGGAACTGGCACAAGTATGGATTAAACTTGAGAAGGAAAATCTTGCGACATTAATGTCAATTAAATGGACGGTTACTGTCTCAGATTTATCGTCTAGGCCTTTAAACAGATTAACATTTGGAGCAAGGACACATTTTAGCGTGCCTTTCCTAAGTACTGCTTCAGAATGCCAGTCTAACGAGAGTTTGCTGCTCGCAATCTGGTATGACCAAGTTATCAACCTTGTTTTGTTTGTTGGCTTATCCAGACATTTTGCTGCTTTGTGTCCAGATTTTTGTCCAGCAGCTCGAGTCACCCAAAGGTTTTCTTTCCCCCTTTGGGCTGCTATTCTAACTCCTTCTTGCCAGTGGCATTTTACGCATTCACGGTTTTTGAACCCGAATTCACATTTACACTGAGAGACTGAAACTGTCCATACTTACATGTTTTACAGCTCTTGCGCACGTATAGGTATTGGGTTGAGACCAGTTGATTGACCGGTCCATGTACTGCCTCATTCTGTGAGTGTTGGCTTCCTGGTATAGCGCTGCTATCAGTGAATGCTGGAGCGAATGCGTGCCTTGCAAGTTTTGGTTCTGCACACAGGGTTCGGTCGAGAGGCAAACGGTAAGTTCTCTATTGCAGCAGGAACTTAGTTGGCGGAGCAAGCGAGTGAAGCGTAGCCTATAACAGACACGGAATTACAAAATGTTGGCTGGTTGGTCCGTTGGTTGGTTGCACTTTTTAAATCTGGGTGGAGCCGAAACGGAAGGTCGGATTGGAACGAAATTTAGTACATCGCTTTATACCCCCAAAAGTAATGCTGAGCCAAAATTTGATGTACATCGAACAATTATTAAGGAAGAAATTACAATATTTTTCGAATTTATTTCTAACACTCACCATTGTAAATTTGGAATTCTGAATGGTTAAGGAATTTCGACGAAGCATACACCATGCGGGTGGTAGTCAGGTAAAATTTAAAAAACACGGCAGATTAAATTTTGGTTGCTTCCTTCTAGCTAACCTATTTCGACTTAACTCAACGAAATCATAACATTTGTTCGTTGCACTTAACCACTATAGAAAGAAACGCAATCATAAAAAAACAAAAGGATTCCATTAACAACACATATTACTTTCATTTGAAAAAAGAATGCTTGGAGAAATTCAGTTCAGCATGGCGAGAAAAGTGACGTCTACACTAGCGAAGGGAATCCCGAATATGAAACCTGAAATCGTCGTATCAAGGCGAAGCGGTGTATACAAACCGAATGCTAAGAACAGACGATGTATTTACACCAAAGTACGAAACAATAATATGCCTGCCTCTCATAGTTTAAATATTCCTCTTTGCCTCGGTAACATGAAATTTCGAAACCGAAACGGTGTTGCATGGAAGATTAGGCCTAACTCAAAACCCAGCGTTCTTAGCTACTACTTACGAAATGAGATCGGAGGTAAATATTAGGGCTAAACTCTAAGAATTAAGCCTAAACTCTCGACCCAGCATTGTTAGCTGCTACTTATGAAATTAGATCGGAGGTAAATATTAGGTCTAAACTCTTAAGAATTATACCAAAAACCTAAAACAAGGCCTAAACACCTAACACATTTTTATGTACAATTGTGATGGTTATTTCTTTTAGACTGTATAATAGAGATCGTTGTTGCAGTGTGTGATAGAGGTGTGCCTCAACATTTTCTTTGTTGGCGGTGTCAAGTCTTATACCAGGGCCAGTATTGTGAACCTTTTGAATTTTCTGCTTATTGTTAAAACTATCGTACTGATGATTGTTTGGCTTGCAGTTAAATGCCTTATTGTTAATATATTAATATATGAACTACATTTTGCAAGCAGTTCCCATACACAATGTGAGTATTATCTCCAGCGGCAGCTCAAACAGCGGTGGCTATGCAATCTGTTTTATTTTTACTCGGCAACATCTTTACTGTGGGCTGTGAAAAGAGGCTACAAATAGCTAAACAGAAAGTAAATGGTGGAGCAAACGAAAGCTTGTTAACATAAATTTGACACGTAGCATAGGCCTATATTAAAAAAAAAAGCTAAAATATGAAAAAGACCAGCATAGAGCAGTAGTATGTCACACCAAAAGGCAAAGAGGCCAACTTAGCCCAGATTTTTAAGGAGCATTAACAAATCTGGTACCGTCATTAAAATAAAAACTAAATATAAGTTTGAAATGAAGATCTGTTCGCTCCGCCAACAACAGGCCCAAAGCCTGTTTCCTAGTATTAAGGACGGAAAAGCCAAAGGCTTAATTAAATAAATACAGATGCAAACCTATTTACGTTGCCTTTTGGACTTATGTCAGACTGCCTGAGCGGGGAATCCCAGTCCCCCGCTAAGTTCCCTGCTCCTGCTGAGGCAACCTGACATATAAGTCCAAAAGGCAAGGTAAATAGGTTTGCATCTGCATTTATTCAATTTTAGGAACGTAGTAGCTTGTGCCTCTAGAGAGTCGAGCCAATGTCCAGAGGTGCTCCTTGTAGTCTGGATGCGTATTAAATTTTGTGGTTATGCACTGAATCACTTCTGATTCAGCATATTCGGTTTTAACAGGCATTAAACCCACAGATTTCTTCGACTAAGCTGGAAAGTGATTCATCGCATGCCTGTATCCTCAATTCCAACTTGCTTTGCAAATCTTCCTTGTAATTTGGACCTTCGGATTCAAAATTAAAGGTTTTGTTGATAAAGTCCTAGTCCAAAAAGGACCCAGAAACTTCAAACATCGTGCCACGTCACCTTGAGGGCGAGTGATAACAATAGTTTAAATGACATACTTGTTGGGTAATTTCAGCGTAACACAGTATTTGGTCAATGTGTCTAAAACTCCGACGGCGGTCCCTTATCACCCAATTTGTCTTGTGTTTGGCTTTGTGTACAAGCAGTGCCATTACAAGTCCTGTTAAGTTATAAATTGTAACTACTGAGTTACTGACTTTTACTTGAGTTATTGACTATTGGACTGCCACACTCACTGAGCTGTACTCCTAAACTGCAGTCTGTAGCCACTAAATTGATACTGCAGTTAGAACTATTGAATTTTACGGTTGACGGTTGAAAGTTTCCGAGCTGCCAAAGTACTGAAATTTAGCTACTTAAAGTGTTGTATTTAACTGCAACTTAAAATTGTAAATGCTGATTTGCAGCAACTGAACTGAGACTACTGAATTGTAACTACTACATCGCAGCTATTGAGTAGTGACTAATTAATTATGGTGATTCATTCTGAATTTCAGTTGCATGCATTATACTGCAGCTGTTGAAATGGCATTTACACTACTGCAACTGCAGAATTGCTGCTACCAAACTGCATGTACTGAACTGCAGCAACTGATCGTATATTACTGTATAGAACTGTTGATGCCGGTTTTGAAATTCAACCGTTATATTGCTCTGCAACATGATGAGTGAATTACAACTAACGACAAATAGCTGTTAATTAATACTTGGTTTCAGATACTGAACTGTAACTAATAACGCTTCAGATGGGTAAACAGACAAAAACGTTCGTACATGTCTACTGCCCTCTGAAATATAGTAACAAGTTACTGAAACTTGTAACTGTACTGAATTTAAAAGTGTGCTAAATTTCCAATCACTGAACTATATGCTCCCTAATTTACAGCCTATGAAAACTACAGCGAGAATCTATGCTGTGGAGCCTTCCGGAGCTAAGTTTAAAGCTCCCAATTAAAAAAATTGGGTTTTGTCTTTTATCTGAAACAAACAACTACCTTCGTAGTGATCAGGAAATTAGGTCAGTAAACAAAGATTTAAAAATGAAGCTAAGTAAATTTTATAATGTTTACAAAGTTTACATTATTTCCTCCCGCTGATTTATTTTGTATATCGCCATGCCGCCTTTTTTTATATGATACTATTTGTCTCTTCTATTCAATGATTGTCTATTTCGAGGCACCAGAGCAGCAATCTGCAGTCTCTTTTTTTTTTCCCAAGAGGCACTGCATGCTCAGCTTCAGAGGGAACTGCAGCTTCAATTTTGTTTATCGTCGTCTCTTGTCGGGGGTTGGGGACGGGAGACAACTCTGCGGTGTCCTGGGGTTTGTACTGATGAGCTTGAATGTCCCATGAGGGTTGATGCCCCTTCCATTTGCTTCAAACCGATGGCCTTTTTAAAACGAAAAACGATACTAAACTAAAACTTCAATCTCTAACGGATTGCTAGCACGACTTAATCGAGCATGCTTCCTTAATTTAATGTCGATAGGATGAAAGCCCGCCATTGCCCTGTGGATCAACAAAGAAAATTTGATTGGACGTTGGCTTTGGCGTGTACGAGACGAAGAGATAATTAAAATGAAGGTTTGGCCAAGAGGTTGCAAGAAGAAGAAAAAACCAAGGAGTGCACGGAAAAGTGGCTTTGGGAGACCAGGGAGTTGACCAGTTCAGACAGCAGTTAAGTGACCAACACAAGCAAATGACATAATTTGCCCACCGAGGGTTAGTTCGTCACGTTAATTACTAGAAAATCGTTTAAAGAGGTGCCTGAGGGCTTGTTAAAATGAAAGCAGTTGGAAGTTAAAGTGACTGGTAAAAGAAAATTATGGGTTGTTTTTAGATTACGTGTCATGAAGATATAATTAAAGTGTCACTTTCTGAAAGTGTTAACTTTGTGGGATGAAGCTGAAATTGCTGAGGGAAATGCAGACCATGAGTTGAAACGCCACTCAGTTATAAAATTGGACAGAGAGAGGTCCGCGTAATGGTGCCGCGGCTGTCTCGAAGGTCTCCAAGTCTTCACCTCAACTTATTAGGCGAAGTTGTAAATAAACATTTATTTTAAGAAAGCTGTCTGAAAGTTCTTAAAAACTTAAAATAGGGAACAATTTTCTGGATCAAAAATCCAGTTCTGAATTCGAAAAAGTGGGTCTTATTTTTGTACTTCTCGAAAAAAATAGTAACTTTCAACTTTCCATGACGCGCACATAAGCATCTACGTTTACATGGAGAATCAGGACTTCACCAAATTGGACCAAGTTGGTCGATGGAATGGCAATTGCCTATTTCTTTTGCGAAACGCTGTTGTCTTTACATAGGCCACACAAATCCAAAGATAGAGTATAAGCTGTCCGACATAGTATTAACCTCTGTGGTTTTAATTAAAGATCTGGGTGTCGCTATTGTGAGACGATGTTTTACTTCTGTTAAATGTAGCAATTCGTGTGTGGGCTTTTAAGATCTTCGTGACGCCACTTTTGGAATATGCAAGCCCAGCCTGGTCACCGTATCTGCTGTAGGATATTGATATCCTGGAATCGGTCCAGCGTGGTTTTACACGTAGTCTGTTGGGATTTCGAGATCTTTTCCCCGGAAATCGTCTGCAGAGAGCGGGTCTAGAGCCACTTGGACTTCGGAGGCTGAAATAAGACTTAATAGTCACCTATAAGATTGTTCCCGAACTTTTTTCGGTAGGCTTGCCTTTTTTTTTGTTTTTAGTTCAGTACTTACAATTCAGTTCGTGGTCATCCATTCAAGCTGCGAGTGCTGACATCGAGTCGTGAATGTAGACGGAACTTTTTCGCCATGAGGGTGGTTGCACCTTGGAACTCGCTTCCTGATGTTGCGGTTTGTGCAGTCTCAGTGGGAGCCTTTAAACTAGCCCTTGACAAGACCCTCTTTTACAGTTCTTGAAGAGACAATACTAAAATTATGTTGGAGCGGTGTAAGTTGGCTTATTGGCCTCCATATTCCATACCATCTACGTTGGGCATTTTCTCTGATAAAAAAAAATAATTGAAAAACAGAACCCACTTCTCCGGAGTCAGAATTGGATTTTTGGTAAAGACCTTTTTTTAAGAATCTAAAAATAAGCTTATACTTGAAAAATAGTTCAGGTTGATCTTTTTTATTTTTTATTTTTATGGCTCATCTGGAAGACTGATTACACTCGCATTATAAAATTGATTAAAATGTAACACATTGTAATACAAACACATTGTTTATTGTTTTGTTCACTTCCAAACAGCTGTGTAATATGTGGCACAGTATCACTCCAGACCACTGCACTATGACTGAGAATAGACCTAACTGTCGAAGCGCCGTAAAGCCTCAATTCCTCCCCCTCCTCTTCCCCAGCTGGTAACCTGTCTAAGGATGGCAACCCGCCTAAACCCGTAAGGTACCCGTCTAAGAGCGGTATGTGCCCTTCGCACACCCGTAGGCATGTACTCGTGGGTAGCTTCCATTACCCAGATTGTAGAAGAGCTGCTTTCAAGCTATTTTTAAGGTGGCATTGTTGGTGCTGCTGCTGATGACAGATACTCCGCTTGCCACGGCCGTAGGTATGGACCTGTGGGTGGCTTCCATTACCCGGATTGCAGAAGAGCTGCTTTCAAGCTATTTTTAAGGTGGCATTGGTGTTGCTGCTGCTGATGATAGATACTCCGCTTGCCACGCCCGTAGGTATGGACCTGTGGGTGGCTTCCATTACCCGGATTGCAGAAGAGCTGCTTTCAAGCTATTTTTAAGGTGGCATTGTTGTAGCTGCTGCTGATGTCAGATACCTCGCTTGCCACAACCGTAGGTATGTACCTGCGGGTGGCTTCCATTACCCGGGTTGCAGAAGAGCTGCTTTCAAGCTATTTCTAAAGCAGCATTGTTGTTGCTGCTGCTGCTGATGTCAGATACCTCGCTTGCCACAACCGTAGGTATGTACCTGTGGGTGGCTTCCATTACCCGGATTGCAGAAGAGCTGCTTTCAAGCTATTTCTAAGGCGGCATTGCTGAACAGTTGCTGATGATACTAGATACCGCTTGTTTACGGTGCTAATAATGTAGATTGTAATCAGTAGCAATCATGTAGCAATCATGAGAGCACATCACGACAAGCAAACTGAAAGTAGAGTGGTGGCTGTTTGTCTTCACATTAAAATAGTCAGTTGAAGTTTAACTTGGAATAAGTGTGAGTTTCATCTGTCTGCCAGTGGGTAATTGTTTATCGACGTCGGCCAAATGGGAGACGGCAAAATGGTTTCTGCGAAAATATGAGTCAATAAAACGTGGGTGAACGGTATATTTCGTGGAGGCATGCCAGTCCGACTCTATTTAATCCACGCGCATGCCTGTGGGGTGGTTTTAAGTATAAAATAGCTAAAAACAAGGGGTACTTCCCCCCCCCCTGGTTTGAATCCTTTCTGCTTAACCCAAGCCACCTTTTTACCGCCCCCCCCCCCGCACAAAATTAAGAAATTTAAGAAGAAATACCTTTCCTTCCCTTTTTTTCCCCCCTTGGTTGACTCCTTTTTCTTTTTTTCCCTCCCTAATATGACTTTCGTTAGTGTGCTGGTTTATTTTTATTTCTTTATTTTTGCTTCCCATCCTTTCCCCCCCCCTCTCTTTTGCACTTTCCTTTTTGCCTTTCAATCCTCAGCAGTACTAGCTTACTACCTACCTCCCCCTTATAATTTTTAACCTTCCTTAACTCCCAGAATTCACTGCAGCATTTTATTCAACATGGCGACCTGGTAAGGTGGTTGTTGAGTGTGTGAGTTTGTTTTTATTTTTTATTTGTAACCTTTGAAAATAGAGCCAACCACTGTATTGCTCCGAAATATTCGGTACCGGTGTCTTAAACGTTTTATGCGTCGATCTTGAGTGTCTTTTTTTTTTTTAATAATTAACATATCGTAACATTTCATTGAAACGATACTTTCAAATTTAAATATTCACGAATGTAGACCGTGAAGCGTTGAAGTTTGCCAAAAGGTGTGACCATGGCCCATGAAATGTTGTGTCATTTTTTTTTTCTTTTTCAGTTTTTATGTTTGCTAGTGGCCCCTGCGTTAGGGAGTAAATATGGCTCTAAGATAAATAAAGTACACCTGTATAAAGACAACGTGGTGGTGGCCCAAGTTGCTTCCATTCTGCATTCACCATCATCCTGCATGTGGGTGAACGGCTTTAGTCCCAAAAATCTTGTCATAACTTGTCATGTTGTTTTCTGATTTTGCTCTGCGTTTCGAATGGTATATATACAAGAGGAGCCTTTGAAAATTAGCCTGGTTGGATTAAGCAAATGTAACTCTCGTTGCTTGTACACGTCACGAATTATTAACATTTTTAACCCAAAATCGTCACTCGAACGATTCGTCATCGTATCGACTCTCATTCACGTGACTGCAATAAACTACAAACAGTATTATTGTTGAACAGGAAGCAGGATTTTATTGACGTACTTGCTGTTGAGATTTAATCACTATTCTGAAGCTTATTTATAGAATTATAACACCGACCCTTCTTCCACCCTGCACCTAACGCAACATAAACTCATCCACCAAACACAGAGAATTAATGCAAGACCCCCTCCCTTGTTTTTATTTCGTTTCTGATTGGTTGATATAGTCCATTCGTTTGCAGTGTTAGCACCCTGTTCCCCAAGTTACCTTCAGGAACCAAGGTATAGGCGAACATGGTTCGTTCGTTTGTTTAGTTTACTGCCTGAAGCATAATTTGAATGCTATATGTACAGACAATCGTCTAAAATTAAGCTAGATCAGGGAATTATTACGCGACATCTCTCACGACCTACGCAGTTAGTACATCCAACAGCGTGTTTCTTTGCAACGTGAGCTACATAGGTCAATTTTCAGAGTCACCCCTGGTGATTCACATAAGGTAACTCGAAACACTGCCTAAGTCTGTACCAAGCTAACTGTACGTAGCTGCCTAACTCTGTTACGCTACCTAATTCTGAATCTCCCTATGTTGTTGTGCTCCCATCCACTAATGTTTTGTGTATCAGTTACCCTCTTAAGTAGCCGCACAGGCAAAAGCACATCAAGCCTGAAGCAAGAGCTTGTGCCTAACGTGCGCCAACCACGTGAATTAAATTATTGGTGACAACATATTTTGCATTGGTCGCGGAAATTCTAACAACCCGAATTTTAAATTTGTTGGTTTTCAATTTTTGTCGTTGCTTGTTCTGTTTACAGGCAACGTATTTGTCATTGCCGCTATATTGCTGGAAAGGAACCTGCAGAGTGTGGCCAATTACTTGATTCTGTCCTTGGCAGTCGCTGATTTGATGGTAGCCTGCTTAGTCATGCCCTTTGGGGCCATTTATGAGGTACGTAAACAGTTTGTAATTTTAATGGCATGCTAAGTAAAATAGCATAACGTACTTACGTATATCGAGTGCAAATGATATGGAGTGTATTTTCATTATAGATTATTTTGTTTGACTTAATTTTGTTGCATCTCAGAACCGAATCTTGTTATATTAATAAACAAAAACGGAACGTTAAATCTTTAGAGTAAGGGTTTAAAAGTCAAAACCTAGAAGGAACACGGACAAGGTTTGACAATAAGGGTCTAGGTGTAAAATTTTGTAAGAGGCTGGTAAGCATTAGACCCTTACTACCCGGTGGTTAGCTTATAGTTCTACTCTATTCGGACAGAAAGTGTGTATGAACGGTTGTAGCAGATTTTCTTTGTTCTTAGAATATTGTTATGGAACTTTAAGAACATAATTTTCTTGTGAAGTTTGGCATTTTATGTTTTTTGATGCTTTAGAATTTTTTTTATTATATTTCGTAAATTTACGGCAGAGGATAACCAGTAATGCTCTCTGCTGCGAAAAATAATTTTCAACATACAGTAAAGCAGTAAACCTATACCACACTACCACTGGATCATCACGTGGGAGGATTTCCAGTTTTTCGTGAAAATGTTTTTATTTCTGACCACCGGGTAGTAAGGGTCTAATGCTTACCAGCCTCTTACAAAATTTTACACCTAGATCCTTACTGTCAAACCTTGTCCGTGTTCCTTCTAGGTTTTGACTTTTAGACCCTTACTCTAAACATTTAACGTTCCGTTTTTGTTTATTAATTCGTGTTACTTTTCGAATTGCAGCTAAACTGTAAAACTGAGAGTTTAACACTAGAGACCCAAGGCTGACTCTTACTAACAACAATAGAAACAAATCCTTTAATCTTCAGTCTTGCAGCTGGCGTATGCTAATTAGCATTGTTGCATAATAACAATGTTTAAAACAATGTAAAACAATCAATCTGGTCGTTTAGAGCTCCATAACCCCTGAACCACTTGACAAATTAGAAAATGCCTTGTGGAAAGGGCTCATCTACAGAGCAAAACCTGTAAAATGAGCTAAGAACCGGTTTCATAGGACAAATGGTTTGACCTGTAGAGAGGACAGACGAAAGGTACATCCCCAGAACAAGACCAAGAACAAGAACAAGAAGTTTTCTATTTGGCCCCTCTCTGTATTTCGGGTTTGGTCCGCCCGAATTTCACAATTTTTGGACTGCAGACAGGCCTTGACTAGTCAAGGCTAGATTCCAAATTTGGTTTAAAAATGCTTACTTTTGACGGAGTTATAAGCTCTCAAAGCTGAAAGTTTAATACAGAGATCCTAGGTCGACCCTTACTAACACTGGCTATCGCCAGTGTTAATGTCGTGTGGAAGAAACATCTCTACCTTGTGGAAGATGACTTCGAGAAGTCGAATTTTGTCAACATTAGCTTTACTGACAATACTGTTATAGCCTGGGGACTATAACAGCCTGTTATAGCCTGGGGACTATAACAGCCTGTTATAGCCTGGGGACTATAACAGGCCTGTTATAGCCTAGGGACTATAACGGAACTGTTATAGCCTGGGGACTATAACAGCCTGTTATAGCCTGGGAACTATAACAGACTGTTATAGCCTGGGGACTATAACCGCCTGTTATAGCCTGGGGACTATGACAGCCTGTTATGGCCTGGGGACTATAACAGCCTGTTATAACTTGGGGACTACAACAGCCTGTTATAGCCTGGGGACTATTACAGCCTGTTATAGCCTGGGGACTGTGACAGCCTGTTATAGCCTGGGGACTATAACCGCCTGTTATAGCCTGGGGAGTATGACAGCCTGTTATATCCTGGACACTACAACTGTTATAGCCTGGGAACATTCAGCGGCTTTAACATTACCGATCTGTGACCTATCCAGGCATGGCGGCCACAATATTAAAGCATGCAAGTGGATTTAATACTACGGTTATCATGCCCGGAAAGGTCATACATCCGTAATGTTAAAGGTGTGGTTAGTCAAGTGAAATCTTTTTGTCATAAACGGCCCGAGTTTATCTGAAACAAGTACGCACTCAGGGAGCTTGGATTATACGTAGCTTTGATAGGGTGGCCCCACTCGGTGAACGCGTCTGAGCTATAGCACAGCTATTTCTCGTGGTAAGGTATACACGAGCGAGATTCAGTTAGTGACGTTTTTGCTTCCAAACCAATCCTCGAAGCAAACAAAAAGGTTTGTTTTAACTAGCCAGTAGTTTTTAACGAAATTAATGAATAATTATGAAATATCTGATCGCTCAATCTTTGCTGAACGTTAATTACACATTATTAAAACAAAACGAAAAATTCTTACCAGATCACCCGAGACGAGAGTAGCCGACGTAGTTGCGTTGAAACCAAAACAATGGCATGTGTTTACGATGGTCGCTTGTGACGATGCTCTCCTTCTGATAACAACCGTTGCGATTTTCAGTCGCATTGTCGATTGTGCTGGTAGGTTATTGTACTTTAAAACAATTTAAGCAATTGGAGCGGTCCGGATTACGTTTGATGATGCGTACTCGTCCGTTTGTTAGTCCAATTTTGTGTTGATTCATCGGAAAAGCAAAAGCCAATGAGATGAAAGAATCTGTAAAATGGCGCGAAAACTGGGAGCAGAAACGTCAGACGCGTTTGAAGTTTGCAAAGCAGCTACCAAAATCTCGCACGGCTTCTCGCGGTACAGCCTAATAGTAAGTGGGTCCACCCTATCAAAGCTACATGTAATCCAAGATCCCTGTACGCACTTTCTTCACTAGCTGCGTAGCATTAAGGACGCCAAATGAGGTAGGAAGCTAACAACAGTTAGCTAAACACTTCGACATTTTTTTGGGATAAGTACCATCTTTTGGATAAGTACCATCTTCTTAATCCAATAACACTTGCACATCAATATTTTAACATCTGGCCGAGATTCATATCTACGAAATAAACATTACGACATGGGAATGAACATTAAGACAATAATATCCCACTGCACATAATTTTCTAATGGTTCTGTCATGTTAATATTTTCTAAGCTGCATAAGATAAACTTTCTTTTTCGACCCCCATTACTGCTATTTGATTTCCTCACGTTTCTTGGTGACAGAAAGCAGGAACAAAAGAAACCTCAGTTTTGGAGTAATTTTGGCTTGATTTTATAATGCATCGAATATTATTCTAAATTTGCTGGAACAATTTCGTTCACGATTCACCTGGTTCTCGGAGTCATCAACAAGGCCCCACACCTTGCTTAACGGACAATAAACAAGTCTGTATACCCGTTTATTTATAGCACGAACTCACCCAGCTTAAAGTTTGGATAGTTTCGTTAAGTTTTTTTAATCTGTCGTTAAGCTACGTTGGTGGAGTCGCTCCGCCCACTTTCCAATTATTGAACTTTATGGGTCTAGCGTGGTCTAGCGTGCTTAACGTCGTGATAAAAGAATAATATCTTGCCTTTCTGCTTATTAAATTAGAGCACTTATAGAGATCAAAGACTCAGCGGCACGTTTATACGCCAACGCTAATAAAAGTTATCAAACATTTATGGCTTCGAGATTATGGTATTAAGTCCATCTAGTGGCGGGAGTCATAAAGTTAACTCTTTGAGCTCTCCAAAACCTACTGCTTATTATGCTAAGAAGGTCAAAATAGCTCTACAAAACATGACAACATTGTAACCATATCGTATCCATTAATCGGGACCGAGGTTCGTAGCAAATCTTGTATGAACTTTATTATGTTTGTTATTGTTTTCGTGTTGTTTCACAGTGTTGCTTAGTAAGGTTGTTGCCGCCATTGAAGGGTGCAATTACCTTCAATGTGAGATCATTTACGTCAATGGTCACACGAATCTTGATCTTTTCTGTCTCTCTTTATTTTAGTCAGAGTCCAGATGATCTCTCTGATCTTCGTCCTTAATTATTGTCCTTTAACCAATAGTATGTGTTGGCCATATCACTTGCTTGCATTTTGACGCATGCGCTGTAGTTTGAATATGTTCTGCCCTGAGTGAAATAAAGCCAGTTGGGAATCAGCAACTCTTCTTTGATGCCGTTTGGATGTTTTTTTTTATGCCTTTTCGATGCTTTTTCGATTCTTTTTTTGATGCCTTCGATAAGCCTAAACTTATTAGGCCTGATTTAGGCCATTCTTCTTTGAGTCATTGGAACTTTATGACTATTCTGGGCCAGGTCACGGCCTTTTGATGACGAGTGTCCTTTTCCTTTGGTCAACTTGGTATTATGCAGAATATAAGTAGAATCTCAACTAACAAACTCCTAATATTCTAGGAACCCAGAGGACATGCTTTGTTCTTTGGGGCTAACGGACATTATTGTTACGAATAATCGCATGGGAGGCTTTCCTCCGGTAACGGCTGTCTCAAGAAGTGGTTGAGAGGTCCCGTCAGGGCTAACAGGGCTACTTTTAAGATGTCTTGTAAGTCGAGTCTCTTAGTACCCAGACTTTTTGTACTGCTTCCCTTTTGGTGTTATTTGGCAGGTTTATCTACGTAGCGTGTGATTTCGACAGGTGTAAGTTTCGCAGGGGTTGTATACCAAAGTGAAAATTTAAAACATGAGCGGATTTGCGAAGTTAACCAAACTGTAATCCTCAAGGCCTACGCTCTTAGATATGTCTTCTGTTAATAGTTAGGTATAAAGCTTGGTTATTATTTTGGGAAAACAAACTTGGGTTGAATATGTTACCATTATGGAACTTCGGCTTTAGGTTATTGTTAAAACATAAGCTTGAAAATAAATACTATATCCTCGGTTACATTACATTCGTTTTAACTCTAGATATGCGTCGTCATAGAGAACGAAATAGGAACTCCAAAACTAAGCAAAAAGATAAAATTAAAGTGGTTCTTCTCTTTACAAAATATTAAAAAATAAAACCTCAAATATCCGTAAGTTTGGCATAATTGCTTGAATTTATTTATAAACTGTCTTTCACCGTTAATTAAAAGACGCAAGTGCTTTTAGGTGTCTTTTTTTTTTTAATGCGTTCAAGTCTTCTAGTTCCGCATTAATTTCTGATTAATTTTGTTTAATTAATTTCTGAGTATTCAAAACCTCTGAAACCTCATATCCAATTTTATTGATTTACTAACTTAAATCTAGGAATAGAACAGTGGCATTAGACGTCACACTCGCTGCGGCACTGTCATCACGTGACCTTGGATCCCCGGCTTCTTGCTTGATCCGTTAGAGTGAAGGGGAACAATGATCACCCTCCAACCATTTTTTTTGTTTTTTTGGTTATTGTATGTGAGCAGCGCTGATGTCATATTTTCCCATCAAAATGGTGTACTTTTGTAGGATTTTGGGTTGTGGTAATGAACGAGGTGGCCGATGGCTCGTCCTTCGTTTCTATTTCCATCAATTCAGTCGTTGGTAAAAGAGTTGGGCAAGGCAAAACCAGCCAAACGTAGTGTGCTTGCTTCAAACGCTATTGCGTTCCTCCGTTACAAGATGGCGGCACGTGTTATTCGGTTGCTATTAGCAACGGACAGCGTTTGATCCCATTGGCGGTGCTCTATAGGACGTGGAATGTATGTTGTAAATTTATAATGAATGTTATAGTGGGTTAAAAAAATTATGGTGGACACACTCGGAAGACGGTGTGCCCCGATATTACACCTCACTGCAGCTGCTCAGACTCCACATGAATAATGTGAGTCAAAAAGTAGGAACCCATCAGAGGAAATGCTTTGTAGTTTTGGGCTAACGGACATTATTGTTGCCAATTATCGTCTAGGAGGCCTTCCGCGGGGACTGACGGTCTCGAGAAATGGTAGAGAGTT
This sequence comes from Lithobius niger, assembly GCA_023313725.1. Taxonomy (NCBI): domain Eukaryota; kingdom Metazoa; phylum Arthropoda; class Chilopoda; order Lithobiomorpha; family Lithobiidae; genus Lithobius; species Lithobius niger. The sequence goes on along the minus strand of JAHWFP010173742.1, from coordinate 1,962 downwards.
TCCGTTGGGGCTTAACATACTTTTAAGATATCTGATAAGTTGACTCTCTTAGTACCCAAACTTCTGTAGGGCTTCCACATTTAATCTTGTTTTCAAGATCCTTTGTCCATCCTCTTTCTTTTTTTTTTTTTTAATTGATGATGCTTACTGTGCTGGTTCCGTCTGGGTGCGCATTTTCATTACTTTTTTTTTTACTTGACTTGTCTCCAGGCTTGCCTGCAGCTTCACGTAGTTTCATGTTTTATTAAGTCTCAAGTATCGCCACTTGAAAATAAACCGGAAGTGGTTTGAAAATTCGAGGCTTACATCATGTTCTCTCCGCACCTTGTTGGCTGTACTACATTCTTTCTATTTTTAGGTGTTTTTAAAACTGCAATCAAAAGGAATACAAACAAAACTCGTGTATTATGTACCATCAGTGCACAGTGTCTTCAGCGCATAGGCTACTGACCGACAGACAAACAGACGACAAAAACCGACTCATGTCTACGGCAGACATTCTGTATTAATAAAGCAAAATATTTGGCAAGGCTGAAAACGACAAAGTCGGAAATTGCTATAAAACGAAAATTACGCTAGTACATAACAATGTCTTCGGTAATGTTTAAAATACTGGAAATCGTTCCCCATAAAATGGAAAGCCATATGCGGACTTTACTACGCATATTGGGGTTCTGCCAATCCACTTGTTTACACGGGTAAAAGTTTCTGTTGTTTTCTGTCATTAATTATTCCCAATTTTTTATTAAACCGCATCTAAAAGTTGGAGGAAAATGCCGCAGCATAGCCTTTTCGCAGTTGACATTTTTTATTTGGAGCCTACAACATGTAGCATTTTCTACAACACATTCCCAACAAACAGACAACGAAAGTTTTTGTCAGTTTGTGATCTGGCCCTTTCCACAAAGAAACTTTAAAAACAGCTTTAATTTTCGACCTGTTTTCACATTTTTTTGTTGTTGTTCCTTTTCCGAGGAATTTCGACTAAAACCACGAGTCACAAACAACACCTGCTACAAATAAATACTCACAAGCTTCACCCCGTAATCGGTTTTGCTGCCGTGACACTGGGACCAGCAAACGCAAGTGTACTTTATAAAATCGCCAAACTTTGTAGCTGAGAACAACAGAACTGTAAGAGTGGTCTTTTTACTTGTTTATCCCCGAGTCGTGGTGTCAACAACTCAAAGAACGGCTTGGCTTCCTTCCATCGAAGAAGCTTGTCGTTTAGGAAAGCAGCTTGGTGTAGCTCCAAGAACACACCAGCCTTTCACAGGCAGATTCCATCTTACGTGATCCCGATTTTCTCTAGGAACGAATGTATGGGTTCAAGCAGAATCTTCGAGTCAGTGACACATTCAGGATCTTTATAGGGACTCTCACCAGCCTCATGGTGTCGAAAAAGTCAAAAACCATCGAAAAAAATATAAATCTGTTAACAAACTTCTTTCTTTAAGTTTTGTCGGATGCCACGTTACCAAACAAGAATGTGTTAACAACAACCACCTTCCTTACACTATAAAGGACCTTGCCATTTCCTCTACAGGGACTGTGAGAGATCTTGATGTATTGGTTGACGACAAGCTTAAAGGGGGATTACCACCAAATGACAAGCTGTAGCATACATATAGCCATTTGCCGAAATCTGGTTCTGTCTAGCCCTTACTTTCAACTGGCAAAGGAACACACAAATAAATTTATTTTTACACAACAAACAAGCCACTTGACTCCTTAATTATTGAGAGTAAATTTGGTGCGCCCACGTGCACCAGGAAGCAACCGGTAAAGTCAAGCCATAACGATACCACGGCCGCTTTTTCTTTATATCGACCGTTTTAAAACGCAGATTTTGAACAGCTAGATGGGGGGGGGGGGGGCATCTAGTGACAGTGATATGGTTAATCTTGACGGCTTGCTTCCCGGTGCATTTGGGTGCACCAACTTTACATTCAATAATTAAGG